>MBAC02009847.1:0-16806 GCA_001712635.2 Nothophytophthora sp. Chile5
GTAACATCGTCTGTAAAGCGAGGGAGGCCATTTGGAGGCTCCAAAATGGCCGCTTTTTTCACTGCTTTTGGTTCATCCAAGTTTGATATAAGTTACTTGACTTTCGAAACGGATACCTACTGTCCTGCTTCTATCTTGAATGAAAGATATATCCAGTTGCTCAACAACAAACCGAAGAAGCAGCTCAATAATCCGCTGTCGCGGCCGTTCGCCGCCTCTTCCGCTCGCTCCAGGGAGGCTCTAGCGCCGCAGAAACCGGCACCAGCCTTTCCGACTGCGTCTTGTAATGCTGCCATAGCCTCTTCGCTGCTTCGTCCGGTCTCAATCGCCTCCACGACCTCACTAAAGCTCTCCTTCCCGCTCTTCCCGAGGGTTTCTCATGTTTTCCCGCGTCTCCACGCTGCTGCTGTTGTCTCTGAGCGTCTCAATAGCGCTCGTAGCAAGTAAAGAGTCGAGCCACTTCACATTGGCGGCCGATGATTGGAGCTGCTCGCCCCAGCGCGCAGAAGTCGACACAAACGACGCGTTCTACGCCTCCATTTCCGCCCTGAAGGTGCCAATTCCGCGGTTCGAAGGCCATCACGACTACTTGTGCGACTCTAGTCTCCAGGATACACAGACCTGGGCCTATTGCCTCCCAATCTCCGCTCAATTGGACGAAGATGACTGTTCTGGAGCCGATCGCCTCGATCTACTGAAGCCTCAGTCTCCACAATCGCGTTGCCGAGCCAGTATACTCCATTTACTACTCGTCGACGTATACAAGGAACTACTTCACGCCGGTGGCGAGCCGGCATTGCTCTTCGGCACGCTTCTAGGCGCGGTTCGAGACGAAGGACTCATCCCGTATACAGAGGACGCGGACTTGGGCTTCCAGCTCCAGGATGACCCCATGCCTGTTGTCCGTCGACGCCTACGAGCCAAGGGCTATCACGTCTTCGTGGACAATATCTGGCGGGTTTGCGTGGCTCCTACCCATCCCTTGGCCTCTCGACTCTATGATCCGGAGCTGGCGGCCCCTATCGACCGCTGTACCGGTCCCTATCTGGATCTGTATCCCATGTCTCCGGACCTGGAGTTCCCGGCGTTTTGGACCGTCGAACGCACTCAACGACGTAATGCCAGTATACCTGAATCCAAGATCCGACCGTATACTCAAGTGAAGATAAACGGCGTCAAGTTCGACACCGTGGCGGACCCCGTGGACTTCTTGCTGGAAGAATACGGCGCGTCGTATCTCAAACCCACGCAGATCGGCAAATGGAACTGAAGTTTCGAGAATATTGAGGTTACTAGACCGCTTGTAAAGGTCGCTAGGCCTTAGAAATGCTCGTGCGCGATCTTATACAGCGTCAAGGAGAGCCCCAGCACGCCGACGATCACTCCGGCGACCAGCATGAGCAAGGGGCCGATGTGGTTCCTGGCCAGCAAAGGACCCGGCGATTGCAGCAAGAAGAAGAGCGCCGGCATGATGAAGATGAGCAGCGAGCCGGAGACGGAGCCCACGATACTCAGCGGGATCTTGACCGACGGCACGAAGATGCTGCAGAGCAGGATGAGCGCCTGGCTCGCCACCGTCACGCCCACGTACTCGGTATGCGTGGCGTCGTGGCTCGGGGTCTGGACGCCAGTCTTGAGTCGCAGGTAGACGCTCAAAATACAAGACCGGAAGGGCCACATGGCGATCGGAGCGGTCAATAACAGCGCCAGCGCCATACAAAGTTGCCCCAAGAGCAGTGGGAACGCGATGGACGGATGCTTTTCCACGTATTCCGGCGAGAAGTTGAGCAGGATGTTGTCCCTCGTGGCGTCTCCGAACTGCAGATAGCCACAGATCGCCACGGTCTCGTAGAGGAGGAAGGCGGTGGCGATTGCTCCGATGACTGCGCGGTTCATCCTCGGCAAGCTGCGACTCCGGAGCTCTTCGTAGACCGGCAAGGCCGTGTTATGACAGGCAAACGCGGCAATCAATAGCGTCACGGTGTAGACACTGCCCGGCTCGAACTTGACGGCTCGGAAGCCCGAGGGGGTACTGACTTCTGTGGTTGCTCGGTAATTCGTGGCCAGATACGCCACCAGCACGAAGGAAACCACGTAGCCAATGGCCAGGATGGCCAATACTGAAGCCAAGCGGAGCTTCCCCAGTCGCCGACTGAGAGACAGCGGGAGCACCACAAGCCCGACGGTCCCGACAGTCAAGAGCCACTTGTGAGCCGCGTCGACGCCCAGCACCGCAGCTGCCAGGTCCGTGATGAAGACGAAGTAGCTGACGAGCGTGCCGAAGCCGCCGAAGATGAAGGTGAACTCGGCCAAGTGCGAGCCGAAGCTGCCCATGGTGAAGTGGCCGAGACTCTCGTAAGTCTTGGCACACTGTACACCCGCGCGATCACTGGCGGACAGCAGCAAATGCACCGAGTACTGCGTCAAGAGCGCGATCGCCAGCATGATGGCGTTGCCGAGGACCCAGCCACTGGACGCGATTGCGAAAGGCACAGCTAGTGTCCCCGACCCGAGGATCGTGTTGGTTAACGTGAACATGGAGCCGACTACGGAGCCTGTGGCCGTGTCCGCGCCGACGACGGCGTCCGCGTCCGCAAGTTGCACGTCCATAGCCCCATACTCCAGACGGTCCGCGAGGAGACCGTCGGACTCGCTGAAGACGCGGACGAGGTCCGCAGCCACGCGCGGACTCGCGACGTACTCGCCCATGGACACGGGCGCGCAGTCGCATTGGTGCTTGAGGGTGTCCAGCAGCTCTCGGGACGCGCTCTTGACGGGGGAGAGCGTGAGGCCGCACGTGTGGACCAGGAGGGGCGGGGAGCCCGCGATAGGGTCGAGCTTCCGCGGCTGCGGACGCGGAGCCATGGCGGAGTGGACGGCGGACGAGCTCTTCTTGGTCCGCGGACCCGAATGCAAAATGTGTTGTGACTTTTGCAGTCCGACCAACACACACTCAACCGTCCCGGTTTTGTCCCATCTTCACACGAGAGTGATGGTAGTTAGGCGACAGTTCGTGTTAGGGCTGGGTGTGTGTTTTAGGATCGCTTGTCTGATAATTGAGCTGCAAAATGGGTTTGGAAAAAGAGAAAAGAGCGTGGAGCTGGTGTTGGACGAAGCGAATGCGGAGTTCTGTTGGCACCGACTGGCAAAATTGGTGCGTGGGAAATTGGGCAGAGGGATCAAATGCCTGCAAATGCGTGATTTGATGTCGAAGAATCTCTGTTGTCAAAAAAAATAATGCTGTTGGGTTATGTTCTTGATATATCGAAGTTTGCGGCCAATCAGAGACGTGCCAAACGTGACACGGTCGAAGGAAGCCATGTCATTGGCTTCAACCTTTGTGCAATTTGAAGAGACACTGCAAAAATATCTGCAATGTGCTGACGCAATCGGAAACTGATAATGCAACCTTCCTCCCGCTAACAAACGTTTTTGCAAAGCCCATTAAACTTGTTGAAACGTTATGAAAAACCACTCACTCAACGGCAAAAAACGGCGGCGCTTGTTATTTGAGGGAAAACTGCCGCATCGAGGCGAAAATACCGGTATACACACTCCTCCGTCGGTGACGCGCACGCCTCACCTGGAGATGGCCAAGTGCTTAGCAGTCCACCAGTTGCTGGTAGAGGGAGCCGAGCGTCGTCTGCGTGAAGTCGAAGTCCGCGAGCTCCACGATCTTGATGAGGCCGTCCTTCGAGTCATCAATGAGCGTCACGTAGACCGTCGTGCCGCTCTCCGACCGAGCAGCGAAGTTGTCGCCTCCCGGACTCAGCACCGAGCCGTCGTAGAAGTAGTAGTGGGTCGACACCTTGTCCCGAGCGCTGTTGGTCTCAATAACCTCGGCGATGTCCAGCTCCCCGCAGCCTCCAACGGAGCCCATACCTCGGCAATTGCAGCCGTATTGGTTCGAGTGGACCACCTGCGCATTCAGCATCCAGATGGCCGGCTGGTTGGGCGTGGAGCCTTGCGGCATCTTCACCTGGGTCACGAACGCCTTCTTGCCGCCACCCCAGCCGTGGTAGTCGTTATCTCCAGCGTACCCCACGCAATCGCCTTTGCAAGGTTTGCTGGTCATGATGTTCACTTCAGCGCCAGTTTGGACGCCAGGGCCACCGCCAACCACCCCTGGGTTCGACGCTTCGGCGAGTACCCCACCGAAGACCGTGGGCTTCTTGGCGGATTCCGAG
This sequence comes from Nothophytophthora sp. Chile5, assembly GCA_001712635.2. NCBI lineage: Eukaryota > Oomycota > Peronosporomycetes > Peronosporales > Peronosporaceae > Nothophytophthora > Nothophytophthora sp. Chile5. The sequence continues at coordinate 4,188 of MBAC02009847.1, forward strand.
CCGTCAGCTGAAGCGTAGCCTTGCGGACCGTGCGAGAGCTTCCCCGAGTAGTCGATGTTCTTATTGTTCATGAAGACGAGGTTGTCGGTTGTGCCGCTGCTCCGGGAGTACGACGACACGCGACTCCACGTGGAGTTGGCACTGCCACCTTCAGCGGAATACACGGCGATGTTGTTGATCTCCATGGGTCCGCGGAAGACCATGGTCACTTCTTCAGACATGGGCCCCACGGGGCTCTGCATACTCACGGATTGCTTACTGCACGTCGCAAGGGACGTCACGCGGTCGTAGGACCCCGCCACATTGCCAGCCTTCTGGCCACTGTAGGAGTACTTGGCCTTGACTTGGCCCAGATCGGCGTAACCTTGGACTGTGCCTTGCAGAGTCGCCGTCGTACTAGGAGCTGGCGTCGATGTCACGGTCGGAGAGGCAGCAGAGTCGGCGTAGCAGAAGGTGACGTCGAAGTCCGTGCTCGCCGGGCAGTGGTGCGTTTTAGTGTTGTCCATAGGGAAGAGATAGGCGTCCGAGCACTCGGTCGCACTATCGGCGGCGCAGTACAGCGGCGTGCAGGTGCCTGTGCCGGAGTTCTGCTTGGGCTTCACGGAGACGGGCACGTTGAAGCCCGTCTTGCAGCCGGCGGAGGTGCAGGCCTTGCATTCCTGGTAGCTGCCGCAGTAGCCCGGCGACGGCGGGATGATGCTGATGTCGTACCACGTCTCACTATCCAGGGAGATCTCGAGCACTATTTCCCACAAAACATCCAGAAATACAAGTTAGTTAGTTGGGAAAAGATCTGCAAAAGTGGGTATTTGTTGCAGTGCGTACGAGTTGCATTGTTGCCGGCGCCGTGACGGAACATGTGCGCCGGACCCGTGATGTCGCTGCTAAAGGTGCTGCCGGCCGCGATGTCCGCCAACTTTGCCAAGCCCAAGCCCTCCTGGCTGTGGTACAACTCGATGGAGTAGGCGCACTTGTTGATGAAGCTCATGCTGGAGGCCGACGCCACCGCCGCGAACAGGCAGGTGGACAGCGCTGCCTTCAAGGGCGTGGCCACTTTCACCATGGTTGCAAAGAGCTGGAGTTTTGCAGTTCCTGCAGCTGGCGGGTCGGTCTCTGTTGGATATTTGCAAAGGCGCAAAATGAAAAGTGAACTAACTGCACTGCGGAACGGTCGAGTCTGGCGCAGATCCAAAGTGGCGGTTGGCGGCTTCGCAGTATAACGGTTCAGGAAAGGACGGTGGGGTGATCTCGCTTTCTTCGAGTCAGACGCAATTCTTTGCGCAAATTCCAGCCTAACCATGGCTCTGAGTTTCAGAGAGCCATGGTTATCTTCCACAGGCGCAGAGATGGGACGGTGACGATGACAGGCCTTGCGTCCCTTCGAAGATCGAGGGTGGATGGACCACCTGCCACAGCTAATATATGCTGACATCCTACCAGATAGCAAGTGTATGCGGCAGGAGCCTTTATATTTGCATTCCCTCCCGAACTCAGCCGCAAACTTTCGCTGGTGCGATCGCAACTGTGCAATGCAACAACATGCAAAAGTCAAATTTGGTTCAGTCCCTCCCTAACTTGCACTTGCACTGCCTCTTTTCGCTTTTTGCAGTGGTTTATTGTTCAGGCACAACAAGTCAATCAAGCTTTCGGTATCCATCCATACAGCAAAAAGATGTGATGTTCGTAACGCAGGCTCCCCCATACTGGAGGCCATACACCCCCCCCCCCCCAAAAGTCCAGACAAGTTTGTTCGGACAGTGAGAAGCTGTGGCGTGCGTGCGTGCGCGCCGAAGCTTCGCGGCCGTGGCGTCGTGAGGGTGCAGCCCCGACGGCGAAGGCGAAGGCGCGCGCCGACAGCTGCGCGCACAGAATCCCCACAAAACGCACCGACACCTTGAACCTGGATAGAGTTTGCAATGCAAAGCCAGCACTCGCCTTTTGCACTCACTTTCTGCAAACTGCAACAATCCGAGATGTCACTGCAACATTCCCTCTTCGCGCTAATCTTTGCACGCAAATCGCGTTTTCGCCAGGATATCTGCAGTTTTCTCCCGTTTCAGCATTCCGCCAGTTGAAACGCGATTCTACATGTAAGAAAATCTAAATTTACCAGATATTCTTAAGAATTCCTCGTCTCGCGGCCTCGAAGCTTCGACGAACGCGACGGGAACCTCATCGCCGCCGCCGCGTCCGACGACCAGCCTCCATCTGCTCCTGCGGCAGCGTCTCCCGCTTCTCCGGGCTCTAGAACTCTAGCAATGCGATCTGCCGACGGCATCGCATCCTAGCAGGCCGAGCCTCCGGCTCCTGAGGGTCTCAGGAGCCTGCTACTCCCTCGTCCTCCGCTTCGACGCGTTCCCGCTTGGTCCTCGCTCCGTTTCGGACTGGACACGACGACGCCGTTACTCCCCAGGGGGTTGCGTGCCATGGGGAGTCTGACGTGTCTCCCCGAAAGCACGCCAGTCATGAGAAGGCGACGCTCCAGTCCGCTCTCGATGTGGTCCTGTAGAGACACGAGGTCCTCCCCCACGCAGCATAGAGCGGCTCCAGTCCGCGACGCACCGTCATCTCAGCTCGTCGTCACGTCGCAAGGCGCAGCAGCGCGACCTTGAAGCTGGAGGAGCGAGCGTGTGGCTGACCTCTCGCGTCCTTTCAAGCTCCGAGCGCATCCTGCTCCCACTGTGAGACCTCATGGCTACACTTGTCGGCCTTGACGTCGACGTCGCCCGTCGTCTGGCGCCTTCCGAGCTTCTCCCTCGCCTCCCTCGCCTTCTCCCTCGCCTGCAGCCTCGGAACTCGCACGGCAGCGCTCGAGACCTTTACGAGAAACCAGAGCCAAGGCACGTCATAAGAAAAGCCACGCCAGCGACCTGCCGGCTATTTCGAGGCCTCGCAGCCGTCCAGTTCGAGTTCTTCCAGGGACTCGACGACCTTCTGACCGCATGAAGAGGCTCTCGACCTAGAGCGAACAGGCTTCGGGCAAAGCCATGAGCGCCGCGTCCTCCGCGAGTCTCCGGGAGATCCACCAGCTCATCGACGAGTGCCACGTCGTCCTGCAGGCCGATCCGTCCTGTCTGCATACCCGAGCGGTCCGAGGCCACGCCTGCATGAAAGCCAAGCTCTGGGACCTGGCGATCCGCGACTTCTCCGAGATCTTGCGCTGTCGACCTGAGGACGTTCACGGGCGATTCAGCCGCGGCATGGCGCTCTTCAAGAGCGGACGAGTGGACGACGCACGCCGCGACTTCTCCCGGGTCTTGGAGCTCAATCCCAACCACGTCATGGCTCGCTACGCTCGGTACGTCCCTGGCCTCGGCGGACAGGAGACGGAGGGTGGCTGACCTTGTGCTTGCTGCTGGGTAGCGCCGGCTGCTTCAACTTCGAAGGCGAGTTCCAGCAAGCCATCCAGGAATACGTGCTGGCTCTGCAACATGACGAGAACGAGAGTGCGGGCGGCTTCAGGGCGGACAAGCGACGGCTGGGGCTGCACGAAAGCGCCGAGCAGCTCATCCGTCAGACCATGGGGACGTCCTCTGCTCGACTGCGTACTGTGAGTCTCCCGCCAGGCGTCCTGCTGGCCAGAGAGCAGCGGACGCATCCGCGCTCGCCTTGCCTAGCACAACAGCAGCCGTTAGCAAGTACCCAAGCAGCCTCCAAGCCACGGAGCAAGCCGAGGAAGGTGGTGCAGGTCCGTGTGAGCCTCAGCGACTTGGCAGCGACTACTCCGACTGTTTCTCGGGTCGAACGAGCTGCGGAGAGCAAGGCTAGCGTCACAAGTCAGCAACAAACGAAGAGCGAGCCATGCAAACCTCACGTCCCAGCGGTTCGAGCGCTCCCAAGAGCCGTTCGCAAGGTCACGGTGGCCTTGTAGGCGGCTTCCGATGGCAACAGGCCACGATCTGAAGACGAGCTTCCCGTCTCTTCGTATTCCAGCCGTTATCCGTGGTCGCTCAGAGCTTCTTCGGGTCCTGCGCCTGACTCAGCAGCGCGATGAAGTCTTCGTAGTAGATGCGTCCTGTTGCTGGGTCCTTCGCGGCGGCCAGGAAGGCTGCGCATTGTCCAAACGCAAGAGTAGTTAGCAGCTAACGACAAGGCCAGAGGCAGCCACTCCTAGTATAAAGCCGATAGAGGCTTGCTGGGCCTCACCCTCCATCTCCTTCTCGCGGAACGGCGTGCCTTTGGTCGTGAGCAACTCGCGCATCACTTCGGCTTCGATGTAGCCCTTCTTTTCCGTGTCGATCACCTACAGGAAGCAGCAAATGGCTCGGCCATCAGTCGTCCGAGGGAAGAGCCGGACCTTCCAGCACACAGCGAGCGAGAGTGACGCACCCGGAAAGCGGCGAGCAGCGTTTCGTCCGAGTCCGGCTCGTACTCGTTGGTGTACAGCACCTCCAGCATCTTCTTCTCGAAGCGGTCGTACGTCACGAACGTGGACGGCTCGTCCTCTTGCATCTAAGCAGCAGATAAACGCCATCTACACCTTCAACATCTGCAGTTCCCGGCCTTGAAGAGCCAAAGAAGGCGCTGTACCTCGGGCAGGATCTTCTTGATGATGTCCTTCTCGGTCGGATACGCCCCCAGGTACCGCATGATCGTGCTCACCTCTCTACACACGCAGCAACGTCAGTCCACAAGAGCTCAACGGCCACAGACCCACTCGTCTCCGCTGAACGCGAGCACTCACTCTTGGATGACGCTGCCTTTCTTGTCCTTGTCGAACATGTCGAAGGCCGCGCGGATCCGCGCCTTCCTGGTCGCTTCATCGTCCGGCGGCGTGCGCTGGTTCGTGGCTGCGTCTGGAGTCGCCATTGCCCTGCCTGCGCTTCCTCCGAGTGCCCTGGCTTCTGTTATGACTCTCGCCTTGAAACTCCACGCCCCTTCAAGCACACAGACACCACAATCCAACTCCCGACGACTCCAAGGGCCTCACCGCCAAGAATCTCAATCGGGAACAGCCTCCGTCTATTGCCTGGCCACGTCTCTACAGTAGATACGGGCCTTAGGAGTCAACGCAGAGCAGGCTCCTTCCATCCACCGGCCAGCGTTCTTCATCCAGTGACGATCTACACATCCCATACACAGAACGAGTCAAAGCCACGTAGAGTTCAGTCCCCGATCGCCCTTCACAGGCTGCCTCATCCGCTGCTTACCTTCCCGATCTGCTGAAGCAGCACCACGTCCACCTCAGCGCTGGCTTCCGTCTCCTCCTCCCCACTCAGTCGTCCATTCAACTGACGGAAGAAGCTCGTGAACTCCTCGCGGTCGCGTTTCGCATGCTCGTACTGCTCGGCGTGCAGCAGATACGTCTTCAGGAACAGTAGCGCGCTGGCATCCACCGCATTCGCAAGCACCGTCTTCGCTTTCTTCGTCTTCTGCAGCTGCGCCTCGCCTTCGTTCTCGTCGTCTGCCAGCAGCTGATCAAGCATGAACTGCATGGCAAGACACAGATGGCCCAAACTTGGCTCGCTGGTCATGGAACGAGCCTCGCTAAGCGGCGCGAAGGCCAGCAGCGGCACCAGCTGTTCCTCGTCCAAGTAGCGCACGCCATCCACCACGAGGATCGCCTCTCGCTCCGTCAACGCGGCCGTCCACTTGGTCAGCAACAGACTGGCGATCCGCACGACCTCCACGAGTTGCATCTCCATCTCGTGATGGAACGCCATCAGCTGTTTCTTCTCGACGCCGCGGACAGCTTGAAGCTGCTCATGCAGCAGCGTTTGGTGCGCGAACGTGAATGCCGACGGGGACCTGGGAGACCGAGGCGACTTGGGCAGCAGACTGAAGCCCACCACGGCCTTACTGCTCGCAGTCTTACTCTGTTTCTGCTTCTGCAGCTTCTCCTTCCGCAATCTGCTGCTCTCTGCCGACGAGCTGCCTAGCAGAACACACGCACGTCGCAACAGCTGCCGACTCTGCTCCATGAGAACCACAGCGTTCGTCGGGAACGCCTGTCGCCATCGCTTCCTTCTCGATGAGGTGTCGCTCAACGCGCTAACGAAGCGCAGCAGCGCTTGATGCTCCGTGATCACCGCTCGAGTCAACCGCTGGCAGGTCGTGGGGTGCACCGCCGCGAGCAGAAGCGGCTCAGCTTGCGCCACAAACGCCCAGACCGTGTCGTCCTCTTCGTCTGTCTCTTCAGACAGCAGACGCAGCAAGCCGCCGACGAAATCCAGCACGAGGCACCACATGCGGTGGGCCACGGAGCGCTCCAGCTCTTTCTCGTCCGTCTCAACGCCATCGTCCGCCACGAGCACGTAGCCACGCAGCTCGCTGTTGCTTTCCTCACGCTCCATCTGCGTCTGCAACAACGGGAGGAGCTGAGTCGCCAGCATGGACAACAGGCGCAGACGTGACGACGCGTTGCGACTGCCCGTCAACATGACGCGCTGGCACAACGCACGGTTCTGCGGGTTCCACACGACCGCCACGAGACCTCGCAGCACCTGGCATGCCTCTTCCTGCCTCGCAATCATCTCCTTGCCATCAGTCGAAGAGCGGAACCGCTGCACCAACAGATGGAACAACGCGCTCAATCCCTGCTGATCATGCTCCAGCTCCCTCACGAACGGATGGAGCTGGACGACACTCGCCATGCGCAGCTTCGGCTTGGGCTGCAAGCGACTGCTGTCTGTGTTGTTAGCTCCGGCAAAGTCGTCCAGTACCTGTTGAAAGAGACACCAGCTCAGTTGGAACAGCGCTCGCGTGGCCCTCAGAGGCTCCGACTGCTGGTCGCACAGCGTGATGGCGTCCATACAGTGCGCGATCAGCTTGACCTGAAGCAACGGCGTCGCGTTCTCCATGTCCGTGTCCCAGTCCTCAGTCCTCGAGGTTCGAGGCGACGGACTGTGGCCATCGCTGACGTCGCGGACGTGACGTACGAGCAGCAGCGCAGCCGTCAATAGCGACGTGTGGAGTCCTACAGTCAGCGTCTCCACCTTCTGCTCAAAGTCCGTCACGAGGCGAGTCCACATCGGCACGGTAGTAGGCAACAGCGTCGGAGTGGAAGCCATGAGACTGTCTCCGTCGTTGGAATCCAGCTTCACCAGCTCCAAATCGCGTGCAATTCGCCGCAAAGACTCGCGAACGACGCTTTCCGTGCGCTCCACGACCGCCAGAAGCGCGAGTGTCGCTTGGGCATTGAGCTTGGGCTTGCGATCTGCTTCCGAATCTTCCAGACGCTGTCGAGTCTGCGAGAGTTTCGGGTCGTGCGTCTTCCGGACGACAAGACACAACTGATGATGTAGCATGGATACCAACAGCTGCGCCAGGTCTCGCAGATGCACCAGCATGAAGTAGTCGAGCGCCTCGTCCTCTTGACTCTCGTGTAGGTCCACTCGGGCTGCGATCATGTCTGCAAGGCCCTGTATCATCCCGAACGACGTGCGGTCGCCTGAGAACCGGGAAGACGAGGCCACGGAGCTCTCTTCTCGAGGTCTCGAGGACGGAGACACCGCCAGCCGCACGAGTCTCGCGCTGTTGCTCGTGCTGCCCCCTCGACTCCCCACACTGCCACGTACAGGCGACGAGATCATCGACTCCTTCCGCTTCAGCTGTCGCGATGACCTAGATCCTGACGCTTCCTCGTCTCCAGCTGCCTCCGGGACCGACGCAGAAGGCCCCGTCGACGTCGACGCCGTCGTTCCGCCAGCCTGGAGCAAGCAAATCTCCATGAACACCTTCCATTTGGCCAGCGAGAAGTGTTGAGCATGCAGATACGCGGCCTGAAGGTTGCTCCACTTGACCAGCTTCAGTGTGCGGGCGTCTGTCGTCGTCTTCGTCTTCCCGCCAGCACTAACCTGCCATTTGAGCACACTCACGTCACATAGGAGGCCTTCCAGATACATGGAGACGCCTACGCCGATCGGGAGATCGCTCAACAGGTTCGTGGCAGGCGGACGGAGGCCACAGAAGCGTCGGATTGGCGTCGAGAGCTCCGCCAGACGCGCTGGAGAGTAGTCCAGACGCGTGAAGGTGCGCAGCCAATGGGCGTAAAGCCCCTCAACACGGAAGGTCTCGAGTACCTGCACCAGTGGATGGTCGCTCTGTCGTGACGCTTGGTTGTGCCACTCGTAAGACACGAGCTGGAGGATCAGACCACGAGCCAGGTAGCCATATGCACTGGAGCGACCGACGTAGGCGTCGGAGACATTCATGGGGCTCTCCACGCCGCCTCTACCTTGCTCGCTGGCGACCACGAGCTCCATGTCCAGCGGTCCGCGCTCCTCTTCGGATTCCAGAGGCATCCGGATCTTCAACGCCCTCGTCACGTTCGGCCAGAACGTGGGACGAGCGCGTAACGCCGTCATGATCTGCAGGTGGATGCCCAGTCCGTCATGGATGGCGCCCTTCCACACCTGCACAAGGAAGATCAGCAGCGAGCAGAACAGGTCTGAAGCCTGCTCCAACAGCTGCTCGGAAGCCACGAAGAAGCGCTCCAACAGCGCCACGAACGGCAGCGCATCTGCCTCTTTCTTGTCCTCAGCCTTCGTATCGCTGTCAGGCCCCCCGCCGAACAGCAGAAGCGCTAGGAAACCTGGCTGGTGTTCCAAACACAAGGTCAGCATCACCACCACCTCCTTCCGCAGCGCCATGTGCTGCGTCGACGACGCGCGGAGCAATCTTGCGAAGGCGTCACGAACGATCGGGAGATCTCGTTGACCGTGGAAGAGCGCCACCAACGAATGCGTCGACGTGGCATCCAACCCCTCGCCTTCCAGACGGCAGTCCAGCACCACAGCGGCATGTTGCAGGATCTGCAGCGACCAGTAGGCGATGCCCGGCGCCTTGTCCAGTGGATACGCGAGGTATCCAGCGCATAGTGTGACCATCGTCAGCGACTTGCGCTTCTTCGGGCCGCCGTCGTCAATCGGAGTCAGCAGGATTTGCCGTGCAGTGCGCGAGTCCACGACGTCCGTTCGAGCTGACAGCAACAACGACAGCAGGCGTAGACACGTGGTGACCAGCGACTCCAGCTGGAACAGGCTGACTCCAGCGCTATTGGGCTCGTCCTCGAACACCAACGGGAAGTGGCCGTCACTCTCGCTGCTCCCAGCGTTTCTCTCGGTTTCTTCGTCGTTCTCGTTGACGGCGATGCTGTTCCAGTGCCTCACATGCCCCTCTTTCGTTGACAACACAGCACAAGAAGAGCGCAGAAGCTTCATCAGCAGCGACATGTCCGAGGCCAGCGTCTCACGCAGCGCCAGAGTGAAAGCCGGTAGCATCTCATTCCGCTCGTGGACGTACTTCCGGGGCGAAGCCAGCGCGAAGAGGAGGCGGAAACAGCGCTCCGCGACCTCGCACCGCCCGTGAATAGACGCAAACTTCCAGCTTTCGTGTGTGGCCACCACTTCAATCACAAACTCCGCCGCCCCCACAAACCAGTGCCTCTCCATCTCCACGAACGCGTGCGACCCCACGGCGGTGCTCCCTTCCTCAGACGAGCCAGGATTCCCAAGGGAGCGCGCTTCCTGCGCGAAGAACCACCGAGTTACGCTCATGAAGATCTCCAGCGTTGCAAGAACAACGGGATATTCCCCGACGAGTCGCTCCTGCAGCTCGAACAGCTTCTTGGCACTCTTCACGATGAGGTTCACGCACTCTTCACGACCGCCGCCTAGCGCGCTGTCCATCAACAAATCAACGCCCACTGAGGTGGCCAACAGCGCCCGAAGAGCACTGAAGGACGCACCAACCAGGTGCAGATGAGCTGCAGACCACGCGCTGTCACCATCACCGGCCATATCATCGTCAGAGGCACCAGGTCGGGAATGCAGGAATCCGTCAAGCACGCCAAGTAGCACACGCAACAAGTGCGTGGCGCCATCCACACCGAAGGAGCTGCTGCCAGTCGTACCAGCAGTGCGGAACGTGTGACGCGTCGTCGATGGCAACTCGCCGCTTCCGAAGGCCAGACCTCGTCCGCCGCCGCCAAGTTGAGCCAATATCTGTTCCCGAGTGTACCGATCCCGGATCCCCCAAGCCACCAGGTCTTCTCGTGAGGCAGCGAGCAGCGTCGGCAGTGCGATCTGCTGACTCACTAATCGTGGGACGTGGGTCCCTGGGAACGGAAGGCGATGGTCCATCCACCAGCGACGTAGTCTCGCCTCGCCCCAGCGCTGGCCAAGCTCCTCCAACATCGTCTGGCCGCCGTCTCGTTGCCGACCGAGTTGAACCAACAGTTCGAAGAACGCCGTGAGTACCTCCACATCTTCCGCGTTCGTGTGATGCAGATCCAGCAGCGATCCCGACTGGAGACCAGCCACAAACCTGTTGGTACTCAGCATCAGCAGATCCCACAGCGACGATGCGTTCACATCAACGACCAGCCATTGCACGTGTTCCGCGTCTTCAGCAGACGCCGCTTGCTCGGAAAGCACGCCGATCGTGCCCGCGGGGACCACAAGACGACCGTCTTCGTCATCGTAGGCGAACGAGCGCGTGCATTCCACGCGTCCAGAAGCCTCCTGAACCTCACGAAAGTACTCGTCCGGTGGCAATTGACGGTAGACAGCGATCCTGTCATCCCTCTGCTCTTCCAGCCCGACGATCGGCTTGCTGAACTCCTTGAGCACTTGATGAAGGACAGTCGACGACGCCAAACCCTCGTAATTGCAACACAACGCCGTGTACATCTGCACACACGACAGCAGACTCTGCGGCAGATCTGCTCGCGTTTTCTGTAGCAGTTCGTGCAGCGCTTCGCCCGCAAAACTCAAGCTGTCGTCCGTCATGTTGGTGTCTCCAACCTCCATCCCCAAGGTCTGTTGAGCCACTTCCACGTTCGCCAGCACAGGCAGCACGAGCTTCACCATGGCGTGGAGTTGCTGAACCCCTTCCAGATTCCTCAGGTACCCCAGGGACGACAGCATATCATTCAGGAACGCGGCCGCCACATGCTGGTAGATCGCGGCGCTTTGAGGGCTCATCTGAAGCTGGAATTGCGACGCACTGCCGCTTCCACTGGACGTCGCGGCTGCCGCCACGCTCGGCAGCGCCCAGATCGTCTTGGCATTCTCGCTCACAGGCTTCAGGAAGGGCTGGAGATCTGCTCCAGCCTCAGCACGGTCGTCCTGGAACACTAGCGAACGCAATAGAGCATTCAGATAGTGGAAGCCATGCAGGCGCTCAGCTGCAGCCAGTGTCTGCTGCAACATCTCCTCCACTTCTCCCATTTCTTGTTCATCATTCCCCGCCAATTCTCGATATTGATGGCCTAATAACGCCGCCCAGGAGAGTAGTAGTACCCCCGGAACAGGAGACGCCATTGCTTCCATCGTCGTGTCTTCCTCCATACTCAAGGATTGACCACAGAGCTCCGACAGGAAAAAAGAGCGCGTCACTTGCTGTAAAACAGCATGTTGCTTCCCTCCACCGGCGCTCTGAAGCATCCGAAGCGCCACCAAGAGTCCCACTAGCGTCACACGACGTGCCGTGGTCTGCGCCACAGACTGAGCCAAGGTACTGGGCGTAAACACGTCACTGAACACCTTGAGTTCCCAGTTCTGCACCGTCTTGGCGATCATCACAGCACTGGCGAGTGATGCACGTTCCTTCGAAGCCACGAGGGTGAGCAGTAGCAATTCACGAAGTAGTGCTTCCTCCTTCAAGAACTGCAGCTCCCACGCCATCTGCGCCTTGCGCTGGCGTGTGCCAACGCCCTCGAACTGTGGCGGTAAATGGAACTGGCGGCCGTGCATTTCATCCACTAGAACCTCGCGCAGCCCTTCTTTTAGCAGTTCATCCACCACTTCCGCCGCGATTTGGGCGTTGGGATGGCTGGGAAGTCGCGAGACGCGCAGTAGCTCGATCCGCACGGAGAAAAAGTCTCTACGAGCAGCGTAGAACTGCTCCCGCACGCGTTCCACGTCAGTTAGCGTCGTTTCCGCACCGGGTTTCTCGTCCTGAAGGAGCGATTCCAGCGCGGATCGGAGCTGGTCGGCGCTCCCAGCGGCCGGGAGCTGACAACTGGCCGTCAGTAGCGACCAGCGCGTCTTCTTTGCCTCTTCGTCGCTCGGTTCTTGGCCAGTAGCAGCGGTAACAGCGCTAGTTGACGGCGAAATCACGCGACGAGGCGACGCGGGAGGCGTGGCGCCGTCGGCGCCCCCCACGCGCCCGCCGAGCGGCACCACGCCAGCGGCCGAGCGAATGGCGTCCAGGACACGCTCCACCGGCAGCTCGTCGCGGTGGCAGCGACGGAGCCACGCCAGAACGTGCGCGGCGCAACGCGGCGGCGCCTCGGCCGAGACTGCGCGCGCCATTGATTATCGGTTCGTTATCTTTGGACGAGTGGGTAATGGCGGGGTTTTGAGGAGCAACGTAAGGTGTCGGATGATGACATGGGAATCAAGTTCCTAAAACTTACGTTGTACAGCACCTTTATCCTGAATACATCGTCGTCGCCAATCAATATTGTTTGACGGAGGACCCCATGTGTAAACGGGTACAAAATTCATTCAACTCAATACTTTCCGCTTTTTTCAGCGCGTTTTTCGAGGATTTTGCGTTTTCGATAATGCCATGCAGTGGTATGGACGTGTCTACGAAAGTGACAGTATTGCTCATTTCTATCGACTGATGGTGATTTGTATAAGTAACATCGTCTGTAAAGCGAGGGAGGCCA
>MBAC02009856.1:0-33978 GCA_001712635.2 Nothophytophthora sp. Chile5
CGTTGGGATGTCCAGCTTCTCCTCGCCACTGGCCGTCGTCTCCGCATTCACCTCCGTCGTCGTGTAGCCGCCCTCCTCGTTCGGGATCTCGACCGTCTGCTCGCCGTTCTCAGGCGGCCCGACAACGACCACCTCCTCGGGGATGCCTTCCGGCGTCGTCACCTCCACCGTCTGCGTGCCACCCTCGCCCTCGGACATACTCGGGTTCTCAGACTCCGTCGGGGCCACAACAACCGTCTCCGTCTCGCCGTTGTCCGTTGGGATGTCCAGCTTCTCCTCGCCACTGGCCGTCGTCTCCGCATTCACCTCCGTCGTCGTGTAGCCGCCCTCCTCGTTCGGGATCTCGACCGTCTGCTCGCCGTTCTCAGGCGGCCCGACAACGGTCACCTCCTCGGGGATGCCTTCCGGCGTCGTCACCTCCACCGTCTGCACGGCAGGCTCGCTCTCGGATGTACTCGGGCTCTCAGGCTCGGCGATGATTGAAGGGGCTGTGGTCGTCGGGAACTGGTCAAGCAGCTCCTGCGGAATTTCAACGGGCTCCTGCATACAGAATACCTCCAGCATATAGTACAGGTCGTCGATGTTGTCGCGGCGAAATGTAACACTTTTTTTTTTGGTCTGTTCGAGGTGAAAGCAACAAGCATTAGGTCATCAAATCCATATCAAGAGAGAGAGGGGCCACATGCCAAGCAAATTTGACGTGCAAACACGACTCACCGGCTTCATGGCCTTCTGGATGCACGTGGTCTCGATCTGAAGCTTGTTGTCCAGCTGCTGGTCCAGATCGTCTTTGATGACACTCGGAAGGTCGGACGACGCAACTTGCTGCTTGTCTGCCGCCCATTTCTCCTTCAACGCGTTGTTGTACTCCACGTCAGTCACCACGTTGTTTCCGTCTTGATCCAGCTTGTCGAAGGTTGGGAAGTACTCATCGCCCATTGACAAGACGAAGTCCGGGACTTCCATGCTCGCTTCCATCTGCTGCACCGGCATCGTCGCGGCAGTGTCCACGGTGGACGCGCGCATCGTGGCGTACCCCACGACAGCCGATGCTGCGATCAACGTGATCGCAGCACCCGCTAGAGCCAAACGCTTCTTCTGCCGGCGGTTGGCATTGGGGCGATCCGGCGCAGCCACGCGGCGAATGAAGCTCGTTTCCTCATTCTCACTCCCGTAGTTCGTAGGAGCCTTCATGGTGCCAGCACCCAGTTGGAAGAAATCCACTGCAACACCAGCGCGCTCCGTCGACGTGTACTCGAGATGATGTGTCGTCGGCGACGGAAATCGAGAAGTGAGTGAACCTGAAGCGTTCGAGAGCGGAAAGCGGAGTCGGTCACCGAGTGGCAGGGAGCAGGGGACAGGGAGCAGGGAGCAGGGAGCAGATCGCAGTGATTGGGAAAGATCGTCCGCGCCAGTGGAAATCCTAAGCTTCATCGCTCAATGAGTGGATGCACGCGCTCCACGAGATCCAAGCGCTGAGGGTCGTCTCGAGATGTTTGATTCCATACAATCCGCCTGATGAACCGGCATTCAAAGGCTCCGAATGGCCGCGAAGGGTCCCCGAGCTCAGTCGCTCTCAGCCGCAAACAGTCGACCCGTCGGAGCTTGGCGCCAAGATTCGCCGTCTGAAAGATCCCATCATGGAACCCACGCCACCTGACGCGCGCATGCGGCGTGTGCACTCAGCGAACGGCTCATCGCTAGCGCGCAGTTAAAATGGACGGCCGTGGGAGAAGATCGCGAGAGCTCCGAGCCGTCACGCCGCCTCAAGGGGCGACGCGATCTTGGCGCGATCTTGTCGATCAGCGAATGCAAGCCGCACGATCGCCAACTTCAGGGAACGGCTCGTCGCTAGCGCGCAGTTAAAATGGACGGCCGTGGGCGAAGATCGCGAGAGCTCCGAGCCGTCACGCCACCTCAAGGGGCGACACGATCTTGGCGCGATCTTGACGCGATCTCGGCGACCAGCGAATGCAGGCCGCACGATCGCCAACTTTCCTTTTGCGCGTGCGCCAGTTGATGAAATGGAATCCCAGAAAGCGTTAACGCGTAATTACACCTCGGGGTGCTTTCGTTTTTACACCGTTTTGCGAAACCTTGTCTTCACTATCATGCAGAATGATGGTGTCTCCATCAAAGGCAACGTTGAAGTTCGATCTCAAATTGAGGCAAGGTGCTGATTTGCTCTCACTCCCGATGGCTGGAACGCCTGCGATGACCATCAGGAGCTGGTTTTGCGGAAGGCGTGGTGGCTGGCATGACGCGGCCATTGCAGCTGAGGCGCGTGGGCCAAGTGGTCCCGGAGCAGTCCGATGTTGGTGCGAATGCTCGGCTTGAGCTTGCGCTGGAAGGAGATGGCGTCGGAGGTCGACGACGGAAGGACGGGCACAGTCATCTCCCACGGAACTTGCACGGGCTTCGCGAGGAGCTGACGCGTGAATCGCTTTAGCGGGGCGTTCATGGGGGACGGCAGCTCCTGCAGCTCCGAGCGAGAGGCCAACAGTTCGTCCATTAAGCCTTTTTGGCGATCTTGTGCGAGTACCACGGGTTTCAATGGCGAGCGGTTCTTGATGCCTTGAGCCATAAAGCGTTCGCGAAGCTCCCCGAAGCTCTGGCAATTGCTGCTGGGGGGCGTTCTGGAGCGATTGCTGTTGTTACTGGTATTGTTGCTGCTGCTGTTGTCAAGAGCGAACGGCCACGGCGTCGAAGGCGGGAGGATCAACTCGTCACCCTCGAAGTCGTACAATGAGTCCGAATCTGATTCTTCGGACCGCGTCGTCATGGACGTGTTGGGGCGTGTGTGAATGGCTCCATGGGTCTGCGCGAAGGAATGCAATTGAGGTTGACGAAATGCCGCGGTGGGTTGAAACGTCGGCTTGTTCCCGCCTGAGCTCCCGCCAGCACCTTGCTCTGCCGTCTCTTCCGGTGGCTGGACAAGGTCCTCAACAGCACGGTGCCGCCACTTCTTGGCCAAGTAGACCACGCTTTTCTTATCTTCATTGATGACGCTAGCGTTTGCGCCGTGTGCGAGAAGTACTTGCGTCGCCACTTCGTTCCCGTTCATCGCCGCGAAATGCATGGGCGTGTTGAGTTTCATGGATTTTGCGTTCACATCGGCGCCTCCAGCGATGATATCGCTTAGTAGATGGCGGTCACGACAGAAAGCAGCGAGGTAGTGCAGCGGACTGTGTGCTTGCTTGTTCTGGTGCGACGGGTTCGCGCCTGCCAGCAACAGGAGACGCACGATTTCCAGCTTACCGCCGAGGCAGGCCTGAAGCAGAGGCGTTTGTCCATCTACATCGATTGCGTCGAGCGCCGCCCCTGCCCCCAGCAACGCCTGGATGATCTCCACCTCCTCCGTGATGACAGCCAAGTGAAGCGGCGTCCAGCTGCCGTCTCGCGTCGCCGCGTTGATCTGGAGTTTCCCGCTACGTATCAGCGCAAGACTGACCTTCCGAAAGTTTTTGATCACTGCAGTGTGCAGACAGCTGTGACCTGTTTCTTCATCCAGACTGCTGAAGGTGGTTTGCATTTGATCGAGTGGGGTGTACGACAGGAAGGCCGATACGAGTTGCTCAATGTTGAACGTCTGCCGCAGCGCCAAATGGAGTGCATTGGAACCTCTTCGGTTGAGCAAGTCGACTTGGGCCCCAGCACACTGCAGCAAGAGCTGAACGCACGTAGTATGTCCTCGAATCGCCGCAAGATGCAGTGCAGTTTGCAGGTCGCCTGGGGTAACAAGGTCGACTAGCGATAGCATGCTTTCCCGCCGAGATTCCGTCAGAAGTGCGGCCAGAATGCCGTCGCTGCCGTTCGCTGCCGCGATGTGAAGCAACGACTGCCCATTGTTGTCAACTTCCTGAAGAATGCCCCGCGTTTCCTCATTCAGCTTCGCCACGAGAATGCTGAACAAATCAGTGAGCCTGAACTCGGCCATGAAATGGAAGATACTCTGCACCGGACCACCCCGTCGAAAAACAACAACACGAATGCTTTTAGTACTAAATGGCATGCCAAATCGACAGAAGAGCGTGGCGAAGCAAGCACCTTGTGTGACTGGTCTTTCACTGTCAGGTCTGCTCCGAGTCGCAGTAGCAATTGTACCAACTCCTTGTCGTTAGACTTGCAGGCTCGATGAAGCGGAGGGCGGCCCGCTTTGTTAATACTCGAGAAGTACTCTCGCTTCGTATCGTCAGACACGACCGATAAACTGGCTTCGATGAACTCCAGTAGTCGCAGATCGATCGCCATGTTCCACTTGTCGACATCGGACTTGAGCTGCGAGAGCATGGTCGTCTCCTGAGCCAGTTTCTTCTGTTTGAGCGCGGCCGTACGGCTCTGTTCGAACTGCAGTCGGGTGGCATAGTGATCTTCCCACATCATCCCGCGACTCTCTCTTGCCTCACGTTTTCCATTGCGCAATGCCTCCAGACTCTCCGAACAGTCCAAGATGTCGCCCGTGTTGAACGCCACCGCTTTGTGCACAAACTCCTTCTGATACTTACGTGCAGCCGCCACTTGAGCTCTGGGGACCTGTCCGCGTTGTCGGGTTTGTGGATCCGAGACCATCAAGCGGAGACGCTCCTCGATGGTCATCGACATGGTGCTGCAGGCTTGGATCAATCGAATCGCCACGTCATGGCATAAACTTTTGGTCTTGGGCACCCGACGGCACTATTTTTACCCACGTGTGCCAAAAAGCATGTCTATACCAATTTCGTAAAAGTTAGAAGTTTGATGTCTGCTTCGTTAATACTTCCTGCGACATGTGGTGTAAACGGAGATGTCCTCATGACCAGGCAAGTAATTTCGCGAAAAGCCGACGAGCCCTGTTCCCTCGCCGGCAAGCGACAAAGGAACGAGAAGGCAACCAAGCCAGCGCAGCGCATTCAGACGGAGCAAGCACCATGTTCGAGCAGGCCGCGCGCCAGTACCGCTGGTACAAGCTGGAGTTCGGGCTGACCATGCTCAGCTGGTGGGAGGTCACCATTTTCAGTGCGTCTCTGCGGCTTAAAGAGACGAAGGGGGAGAAGGGAAAGGGAGATAACCTGGGGGCGGCAGGCGAACTGACGACTGCTTGTGTGCTGTGTTTATTGCGACTCAACAGACAGCTTCGCGTTGCTGGTGACTAGCGTCACGGGCTACTATCTCTACAACTTCGGCCACTCGGTGGTGGGGCTACTGCACTAGAAACAGGGGGAGAAGCCATCGAGGAGCTGCGAGCGAACAGAACAGCCTTATGTGGGGACGAGGAGACAGAAGCCCGAGAGACCAGGAGCGCCAGTACTGATGATGAAAACAAAGTGCCTGAAAAACTCTATTTTTGCGGCGCGTTTTCACCCATGGGCAGCTCCTGTGGTCGTTCCTTGCTTTGTCTGGCAGCTGCAGCGCAACTCGGAGGCTGCAGAGAAGAAAGCCCGATTGGGAATCGTTTCAAGGTGAGGGAGGGGCCTTCTCGATCGCATGGGCTGCTTGTTCCCTAATAATAGCGGGGGATCGTTGCACGACATCGAACGTCGAGGCCCATCATAGCGGCGAGCACAGTAGCACATCGGCAGGAAACAGCGACGTGTTGATAACAACAGAAGAGAGGCGGCAACGGACGGCAAGGACGGCGAAGCGCGAGGCCCGTGGCAAGCGGCAAAAACAACATGGATTTTGATTGCGACGACTTCGAGAGTGAGTTGAATTTACTGTTCCTCGTGTTGGAAGCAGATGCATGTACTGACTGGGGTTGTCTGGTGCTGCTTAGAAACGCTGAAAGTGATCGTCGTGGGCAATGGCAACGTGGGCAAGACGAGCATGACCACGCGGTATGCGAAGGGCAAGTACACGGGCAACTACAAGAAGACCATCGGCGTGGACTTCATGGAGAAGACGGTGGAGCTGCGTGACCTGGGCGAGAGTATCAATCTCATGATCTGGGACACGGCCGGCCAGGAGGAGTTCGACGCGCTCACCAGCCGATACTACAAAGGTGAGGCCAACCTTGTCTTCAGCTTCAGTTTTTGAGCATTCAGGGTGGCTACTGACCATGCTTGGCATCTTGCGGTGTGGCGAGCAGGGGCTGGAGCGGTTATCTACGTGTTTTCAAGCGTCGACCGTGACTCCTTTGAGGATTTACCCAAGTGGAAGCGCAAGGTCGAAGAGGAATGCGGCCGGATCTGCAGCGTGCTGGTGCAAAACAAGATCGACTTGGTCGATGACGCTGCCATGTCGCGCGAAGAAATCGAAGACATGGCGGACTACCTGAACATGCGTCTCTATCGCTCGTGCGTTCAAGACAACATCAACGTCAGCGAAGGTGCGTCAATCATGCTGGATTTTCAGTTGGATGGAGCGGCGATTCCATCAAATTGCGGTGAATTAACACAGCTCACTCGTTTTGTGTGTAGTGTTCCGGTATTTGTGCCGGAAATTCCTGAACAATGGCGCTGGAGATGCTGGCGATGAGACTCTCAATGCCGTCGCGGATATCTCGGCATTGAGCAAGCCTACAGGTGCCGGGTCGTCACCCGATCATCGATCCAAACGGGAACTCTCGGACATGTCGGATTTTGGCTCGGATCGCACGTCAACGGCTGCTCCATCGCCCACCGTGAGAGCACCAGCGAAGAAGCCGTTCCCGCCTTCACCACCTGCGGTAATTGATCGAGAGTACGCCACCGACAGCGACGAGGAAGCAGAGCAGCCAGATGACCGAAGAAGGGGTTCGATCGATGATGTGGGTGGTGCTGATGCTGAGGGACGCGGTGATGCGAGTACGCAAAGCAGGAAGGAGAGATCCAGCAAAAGATCTTCAAAGGCAGCGAAATCTCCCGTTAATATGGAGGAAGGAACACGGCGTGCGTTGTCCGGTCTAGATTCCGATCCCGATGAAGACGAACAAGCGGAGGATAACGATGGCGATGACGATGACGATGGCAAGACGACGGCTTCCCCGCTGAAGCTGCAGCCAAGTAAGCGGCGCACAAACGGCAAGAAGACACACCCAGCGCCAGAATGTGTCATTTCCTGAGGAATGCAGGCGCCCAAGGGGGTAAGACGGTGGTATGAAGCTCTGAAGTACTACGCAGGATGAGCAAGAAAGAGTCGACAAGATGAAGCCCGTTGCAACTATCCTATGATTTTCCCTCTCAGATTGAACTAAGATGCCATGTTTCATTTAATAGTGCTGACCATGAAGCTGCGAGCGTGAGAGCGAGTACAAGTCCGAGAGGAAACCATCCTTGTCCTTCTCCAATTGACTCGAGCGGACATAGCGGGGTGCTCTTTGGTGGGGTCGGTATTCGTCGTCGGAGTACATGCTGAGGTCGTCGAACTCCACGGGGGCGCCTTCCACGACTCCAAGGTCAAAGTGGCTCAGCCCAGAATCCATCAGAGCCACGCTGGAGCTCTCTACTTCGTCCGAGCCATCTGTTGAGATGACTGTGAAGCTGCGAGCGGAGCTTGGCCTCTTTAACTCATACTCCTGGTAAAGATTCTGGAAGGGTGGTATCTGGTGCTGCGATGATAATGCTGGGTACTGACGCGGCGGTGCTTGGTACTGCGGTGGCGGTTCTTGATACTGATGCGGTGGTGCTTGGAATCGGTGAGCCGGTGCCTGGTAACGGCGCGGTGGTGCTTGGTATTGAGGTGGCGGTGCCTGGTACTGCAGCTGCTGCTGTGGCATTCTGCGATTCTCTCGGACGAGTTGGTTGCGTCCTTCTGGTTGCGACTGGAACGTCGAAGGATGTGCCGGGTACGGAGCAAACTTGTCCTCCGCATGCAGATCCGATAGTGAGACCATGTTGGTCCTTCTGGACAGACTTTTCACGCGCTTGGGTGCTGTCCGCTCCCGCATGAAATCGTCGTCGTCGTCATCCTGACTGCTCCAATCACTCTCCCAGTCCAGGTAGTTGGACCGCAAGCTTGAATCGACCACCGACTTGGACGTCTGAGGCACCTTCGCAGGCTGGGTTTGTTGCTGTTGCAGAACAGTGTGGCGGTTCGCGTTGCTCTTGGGTTCGCGCAGCGCGACCCGCTCCACTTCGGTGTCGGTGTCGGAGTTTTGTTTGCGTGTTTTCTTGATCGAGGCCTCGAAATCCAACGAGCTGATGACCACCGTGTTGTTGATACAGAGCTTGCAGAAGCGTTGTTGATGGGGGCGTCCCGTTCGCGCATCGATGTGGAAGATGAAGCGGTAGTCCGAGCAGGATTTGCAAACACTTTGGAAGCAGCCGGCACACGGCCGGTTCGTCGACAGGAAGGACCGACCGTAGCAAATGTGGCACAGCGAACTGGCCGGCCATTTGTGTTGCTGCGCGTGCTTCATCAGTTGCGAGTACTTCTTGGCTCGTGCGCTGTTGACGCTTCCGACGACGTTCAAGAGCGTGCCTGCGACCACGTACTCGGCCAGGCGGTGAGTCACGGAGTCCAAGTTGTATACAGTGGACCAGATGAAGCTCTCGACGTGGGTGTCATCGTGATTGCGGTACAAGTAGCAGGTCACCTGGTGCTCGCGTTTGATACCCTTGATGGCATCGATGGGCCAATCCGGATGGTCGATGGAGTGCAGGACGTGGTAGGCCAGCTCGTTGCCGCTGGCGTCGGTGGTGGTGCCCATTCGCTCGTAGGCGAGCACATCGCGGTGCTTGGACAGGCCCCAAGCCGCCTTGGCGGCAAACCACTTGATGCCAGCGAAACGGTACGGCGCGGCGGCACTGCGGTGCTCACTGACGTTCATGATGCAACCGTCAACCAACTTGTACTTGAGCAGTGTCTTGGCGGCACGGAGGTCGTCCGTGGTGTCGCAGTAGAGGCCGTCCATGACGTCTTCCACGGGGCCGTGGATGAGTCCCGTGCCTTTGAACAACGTCACTTGTGGATCGCGCGTGCCGTACACACTCTTGTAGATGTTGAGCTGCTTGCGGCGACGCACGTGGGTCCATGCATCCTGGTTCGTGTGGCCGCTTTGCGCCGAGTACTCCGCCACGGCGTCGCAGAGGAACGAGGTCACGTTGCGGTCGTAGCGCGCCTGTTCCTCAGCCGTGAGCTCTATCTGCGGGAATGGCGGGATGAAATCTGTCATGGATGCCTCGACCACGTGTCCAGAAGACGGCAAATCTCTTTGTGACCCCCTTCCAGCGTGAAAGGCAAAGCGAGTTGCCAGGCTCCCAACGTCCAGAGGCTACAGACCGGCTGGGATGAGAGGTGGATTCAAAGTGCAACACGGACGTTCACATAGAATCTTGAGACCAGACCGCCCAACTTTTGCGTCAGACAGATCCCAAATTCGTATCCGACGAAAAGGGCCATGGATGGATGCGGACCCCAGTCAGCCCCACTCTAATGGATGGGGAAGGTGGTGCGAGCAATGAACACCGAGAGAGCCACCCAGTAACAGCAGTCACTCGATGGCAGCAAAGATATATGCACACTTGCGGCGAACTGGATGCAATGCTCGTCCTCCCACCTTCAAGAAGGAGTTGTGGCGAAAGTAGCTTTTCGGTGAGATCGTGGGATCTGCTTCGACGGAGCGTGATTTGAAGGGCACGTGAACACAGGAAACACTAACCGACTCGTCTGAATGGATCGGCATCAATTAAGCTTAAGCTTGTGCCGAAGCTCGCGGGCGTCTGGAGACGGGAGCACGTTGGGCTCCGGATGGTCGGACATAAAAACAAGAAGAGCTGCATGTTCAGCAATCGCCACGAGTTTGCAAAACCTGATACTCTTTAAACTCGGTATATAGTTCTAACGACGGCGCGAAAAAGACACTGCAAGTTCGAATACACTTCGAATCCCTTCAATTTTGTACATTTCCTTTCTTCTAGTACGCTTATATGATTGGTAAATATGCGATTATAAAGGGTTTTCCGACTCTTTTTTTTGGAAAGGATCGGTGCGTCTCGAAATTGAATCACGCTGCAAAGCGCCAAATCCTCTCGCAACGTTTAGCAGACAGATGTCGCTCCGCACAATCCACAGATCCCAGTGCAGGATGAAGACGGTCTGTCGTGTCATCACTTTTTCGTCTGAAAGCGCGCACTTCAATCGGTAGAGGGAAGCCACTTGGGAGAAGATCTGCCGAGGCTGTCCACCCTCTCGCTGGGTAGTAATGGCGCCAAATCCCTTTGCCTGTCGATGTTAAAGCGCATTTGCACGTCCTGATCACCCAACAGCGCCAGTTTGCTTTGCAGCCTCAAATTAAGCCCTGAAATAGCGTTAGCATTTTGCAGCGAAGATCCAAATTCGGATCGGTAGCAATCGGTACCTTGGAAACCCATGCGCTCATGGAGCCATTTTCCTGAGAAATTCACACGGAGCACTGACTTCTCGTTTCGAGTCAGACGAGTTTCCCATCGCCAAATACGGACCGCGGCGACATGGCTTCATGCATGCCTCGAGAAGGTCTCGGGGGCCGAATCGGGCTTCTCCAGTCAGATTTATCGAGGATGCAGCGCGCTGAACAAATCCACTTTGAGCGGCGAAAGGACTATGTTGCGGCATCGGTGGATATTTCGCGCAAACCTGATTAAAGCGACTGACAAACATTGTCGCAGGTAATCCACCGATAGAGTGAAACAGTGCGCACAATATTCATTCTTCGGATCACCAGTCCATCGGATTCATCAGGGTAATGTGATGCACGGGGCCTTCAACTCTTTCAGGCTGAGCCAGTTTATTAACGTTACTTATCGCGTGCGCAGACAAGCCGAAAAATGGCTGCGATCTCCACCCACAGAAATGACAATCGCTACATCTCTTCCTTGCCATCCTCACGTCGGAGAGTGGGTTCGTTGTCCATTTCGACAAGAGGCTCTGCTCCCTCGTCGCATTCCCGTGGTGTGCTCTAACACTGCTACAACCGTTCGAAAGCGAAACAGAGATTCGATTGGCCATGTGTGTGCCGTCACGTTAACATCGTTCGTGATGGGGTCGGATGACGGCAGTCTCTCACCATGGACATCATGGCTGCATTTCTATCGCATTTCGCGCCGGGAGTTTTGGGAGGAGGGACGACCGTAACCTGAACGTTTCGAGTAGATCACGTCCTCGGCTCCCCGTATCGATGTCACTTCGGCATGCCTGCTTCTTTGCGACACCTGGCTGGATAAACAAATGACCCTGGTTGGTTTCGCTTTGCCGAACAATATTTATGCGTTGTTCCTTGATCACATTGAAGCCGCCAAGACAACTTGATGCAACGTTTTCGTTCACAGCGCTGTCAATTTGTTGGAAGGAGGGGGTTTTGCTCATGCCGATTTGCCCACAGGCCTAATCGTCTTCCGACCCTCGAAAAGATGCGTCCGTGCAGGAGTCCGACGGCAGGCTGGGTGATAAGCCTCGATTTCGGTGGATGCTGGAGAGGCCAGCGCTGCCGGCACATCAAATCCGTGGAATCACCAACTTGGCGAGGCAAGACACTCTCTTAATTGTGCAAGTATGATACGTGTGTAGCCAATCTACTAAGGTTGCTTGTATCTCGAAATGGCGGTACCAAATACAATGTTGCCATCGCGGCTGATCGCATTCGTTGTCGCTTGATGCCGAAATGCACTCGAGGAAGCATGATAGGCGATGCTCGTTTGGACTCACGTTGCGTCCAACAACAAGAGTAAAGCAAACACTGCGAGAGCTATGGTCGCCAATTTATGCTGTTTTGCGAACGCCAACCAAGTACTGGTTTATAAAGCGTGGAGTCGATTCATGCTGCACTTTTTCCATCTCGAAACGCAATGCCCGTTACCTACACAAGGAATGCGTTCACCGTGTCGTCCGCGCCCGAGTCTGAGACCGAGCTTTCAGCACGGGTTTCGCGCGTATCGTCGTCGACGGTCATCTTGCGCTGTAGCAGCATGTCCCCCGTCACTTTCTTCACGCACGGGATGCAAAAGTGCTCCGTAAGTGGCTTTCCGGTCCGTGTGCTGGTCTGGAAGATGGGTCGCTCCAGCGAACAGTAGCGGCAAGCGTTCTAATACACAAAGGCCGATGCATCTCAGTCAAAATTCCAATTCAAGCATGAGAGAGAGATGAACAGGAACGTACCTGCATACACCCAGCGCACTGGATGATGGCGTTTCGAGACTTGGCGCGAGTGTGGCACACGTCGCAGACCTCACTGCCACACAACAGATTGGAAAAAAATAGCGTCAAATTGCCATCGACTCTTCCATCCAGGCTTAACTGAGGGGTAATAGGCAGATGAACGGACCTGGGGAAGCTCTGCTTCGCATCGACGCAATCCATGAGGTGGGAGAACTTCTTCGCCTGCGCGCATTGGACGGCATTGCTCACGGCGAGCCATTTCCCAGCCATCGCGTAGTCTGACACCTTCTGCATGACCTTCCCACGGGCGACGAAGTCACCTTGGAAGAAGCACTCGACGTATTCGAAAGAGTGTGCGCGATACAGGTAGCACGTGGCCGTATGCGCCCGCTTGATATTCTTGATGTTGTCCGCAGGCCACTCCGGCCGCTCGATGGACTGGTAGCTGTGGAATGCGAACTCGTTGCCGTGCTCGTCCATCACCTGACCCATGACCTCGTAGTTGAGCATGTCGCGGTCGGCGACTAGCGGACCCAACGGGGTCTTGGCGGCGAACCACTTGATCCCGGCGAAGCGGAACGGCGCGTCGGCCGAGCGACGCTGACTCACCTGGAACACGGCACCATCGATGAACTGGTAGTTGAGCAGCGTCTTGACCTTGCGCAGCTCGTCCGTCGTGTCGCAATAGAGGCCGTCCATGATATCCTCCACTGTGCCTTTCATGAGCCCTTTGCCCAAATACAACGTCACTTTCGGGTTCGTGGAGCCTTCCACGTTCTTGTACACGTCCATTCGACCGCGGTGACGCACCGGCGCCCACTGGCTGCGGTTCAGGTCTGGACGCGCTTCCTCGTGGTAGGCTCGAAGCGTGCGCTTCAGCAGGTCGTTGGAAAACTGATCGTAGTGGCGCTGCTCGTCCGCCGAGAGCGTGATGGTCGGGAACCGGTCGACTGCCACACAGAGCACCATGGTGGCTGGACGAAGCTGGGAAGGGTTCGAAATTCAGGCGCCTGTCGCCGGTGAGACGCGAAAGGAAGTGTGGAGCGCTCTTCGCTGCCCGCAGCTCAAGTGAACTCGGTGAGAGCAGCGATGTGGCGGAACAGCGCGCCACATTGTCGTGAGCTCGTGAGTCGCAAAGGCTGGACGCCGGACCAGCAACGTTGGCACACGGTGGTACGGGGCGAAGACTTGTGTGGCTGTGAAGCCAACCATCGCATCTCGACAGCTTCCTCGTGATTACAACATTATTGTTCTTATATACATTCCGTTTCAATGCAATCTGAGCTGGCATGGATCGGAATAGAGCCATAATGTTCTTACCACAAGGGAGTCAAGTCTGAGAAACACCTCACTTGTCCGGGATGAATTGACCATATCCAACGACACTGCGTCGGAACTTCACCGAAACTCTCGAAAAGCGCTGAAAACTAACGGACAGAGCGACGAGATGTTGAACCTGTCGTCTTTTCGTGCGCATCCATGCCGACACATCGAAGTCTCATGCTGACTTATGCGGACGGTGGAAGCGCGGAAGATTCCGACGCCACGGGACTATCAAGGTCTCCGCTACCGGCACCGTTTGGAGCCGACGCTTCCTTGCATTTGTCGTGTGATCAAATACCCCCTGAAACTCGCCACCCAACTTGGGTAGGCACCCCCTCAGCTCATAACAACGCGGAAGCGTCGTGCCCAATCCTGTTCAGCCCTTCTTAAAACGCAGGGGAAGGATGACACCAAATTGGCGGAAGATTCCCGTGGCGCCATTGCTCCGACTCGCTGTGCTGCTCATGCTGCACGCGTTGGACGTCCTGGATCTCTACAGCAAACTCTTCTGGATCGGTCCAACGGATTCGTATTCGTTCTCCGTCCTTCACGAAGAGGGCTTCTCCGATGAACCGCTGCCCAGACCTGCGTTCTTGGCGACAGCAAACGCGTCTTCCCTTCCGTTGGAACCTGGTTCTGAGCTACTGCGCTTGTCTGGATGGACGTCGTACTACGAGAAGTGCAGCGACCTGATCGCGACGAAGCAAAACCAGCACTTTCACATGATCAAGGCTATCAACTGTGAGTTGAGTGCAGCGTCCGCTTCTGAGCCAATCATTGCGAGGGAGTTGGTGCTCTCGGCAGGTCTGCGAGCGGACTCGGTGGCTTGGGTGAGCTGTCAACTGCTCTTCTTCCACCGTCGTCCTCCTATATGCCAGGAGAACGTCGTCACTCAGTTCCCAGAACGCTATCGTATTGCTGAACTCGAGCCAACGCGCGAGCAAATGGCAGCCATCAATTCGCAGGCAGAGGTCGAGCTCTGGAAGATGCTCGGCCTTCTTAGTCGTAGCCACCCTTTGGCCGCCATGGTCTGCTCGGAGGGTTTCCAGTCCATGACTGGACCGGGACGCTATCCAGCCGCTGTGTTTATCTGCGGGAGCGCCAATGTATTCGAGAGCGCGATCGTGGGTGTCCACGCGTCGTCCTTTGCGGAGTTGCATGCAGGGTTGGCCTGGCTCACGGTCGACAAGCTGAACATCATGGGTTTCGAACTTGTGACCAGGCAGAACTCGCGCTCGGAGTTTACGCTCCGCGAGGAAGACGGCGCGCTCGTCGTGGCACAACAAAGCGCCGTTAACTTCGCAACCTTCGGGCATCTGTATGTTGTACTGGTGATCACGGACATTGTTCTGTTGATTTCACACGCTCGAGCCGCGTATGAAGCCACGCGCGCATTTGGATGGCGCTCACTACTCGGATTCCCGAGGGCGGATAGCGACGGCGATCGTAACCGCAGCAGTGCAAACTGGATGGTTTTGTACCGGTCGCTGTATCGCAGTGACGGCATGGTCGCACTGACAATGCTCTCCGGGCTCCTTTCGTGGCCTACAACGTTCCCGTATGCTGTGATCTGGGCTTGGAATGACCATTGGGGAGGAAAGGCTCTCGCGTTGGTGTCCATCTTTCGTGTGTGGATGCTCGTGATCTGTTCGTTGAACGTCTTGTGGGGAGTTTGCGTGCGCATCGCGGAGGCTCGAGCGTACAAAGTGGTGAAGTGCACGTTCGTGACTCCGTTGGAGGTTCTCCTGTCGACAGCTCTCGTGGTGAGCCTTCAGGCCGGCACGTTGTTCAACGCGGTTGAAACAAGCCGCGAGCTGGACCGTCAGCGAGTCGTGGACAGTGAAGCCTTCTCGCGGAGCGTCGCCTTCGCCAATACGTACAATGAAGACCTCGATGGCTTTGCCACTACATCCCCGGAAACACTACGCGTTATATTTAACCCTCTGATCGCAGTCGTGATGGAGAGCTTAGCGCTCATTGTTCTGTTATTGGTGGCGAAAGCACTGCACTACCGAGGTCGAACATGCCGAGAAGATACTGACAGAGTGGCAGCCACGAACTCAACTGCGGTTGGAGACTTGGACATCACTCAAAAGGATGCTTTGCTCAACCGCTCAACCGACCAGCGCTCACTATTACGCCATGCTCCAGCAAAACGATACCACCGCCTGCCTATCGAGGAATTACTCCGCGCACCAGCTCGTGCAAACAGCATGGTGCGTAGCAGCTTTGACATGGAGGAGATCAGCGAAGATTACCAAACGTACATTCGACCGCACGTGTACTTTGACTTCGGAATCGTGGTCAGCGGTACCGGCTTCATTCGCACCCGGCGAGGCTTCTTCGACGGGATTCGTCGCCGTCTAGACGTCGAGAGCTTCTTTGCACCCGCTGTCCGTGCGGCGCCTGTATCGCCATCGCCCATGAAGTCTCGAGTGACTGGAACCCAAATAGCAACTGGGAAATCGACAGACACTCCGGATGACGCGCTTTCTCGGACCATTGCAGCATTTCCGAAACAAGGCAGCTCATCACCTCAATTGGCTCTACCAGAGCCAGGATCGACCCCAGCCCCGAGGTCTATGCGGCGGCGGAAGAGCAGCGAAACCCCGTTCGACATGTCGTCGCTCATGCGTTGATACGAGCACGGGTCTCCCCATGTTAGCTAACGCTTGAAAGTTGGGACATCAGACCAAACAAGCAAGCATAGCTGATACGTCTGTCTCAAAGTGCGTTGAGTCTGGCGGTCGATGTGCAGGTCTTTCTCTTCGTGCTTGACGTGACGGACCAACAACTCGCCTGTGACCACGAGCGCATCTTGGAGCTTAACGAGGGCTAAATGCTCTTCGAGTGCATTCACTTTGTCTAGTGTATTGAATAGAAGTGAGGCGACGAGCAGTGCTGTAGTTGTGTCTGCATCGTCGCCAAGATCCAAAGAGGGGGCTAACGCCAACTTCAACTTCAGAATACGTGGACCACATTCACTGACCAACGAGAGTTGGAATGGCTTCAGATGTCGGGTTCTCCAAAAAAAGCGATGGTCAAAAATCACAAGTGAATCAATTATATTGATCGAATTTAAGAAAGCATCACGAAAATAAAGCTATACTAAATTCAGTCCTCTCGTCGCGAGAAGATAACCTTGAAACCAAAACCGCTCTCTTTTGAACCGCTGAGGTTTAAATATTTTCGCTTGGCATCTCTGTTCCACAAGAGAATAAGTTGTTAAACCTAATCTGTTAAACCTTAACCGAGGCATCATCCATCCTGCGACAAGCGCAATATCGCTTGGACCGGCGAAATATCGGATGAGTGTCACCAACAGAGCCCTTCACAAACCAGCGAGCGCCACTGTTCCCACCCAAAGCTGAAGCCAGCGAGAATGAGCGTGGGCGAGTCCAAGAAAGCGGCCGAGGCCGCACCGCTGTTGCCCACTACGTCTCCAGTCTTGACGTCGCCGAAGGCAGAGGCCGCGCCCAAGCACCATGCGCTGCTGGGCATCGCGTGCGTGGCCTGCTCGGCGCTGTGCTTCAGCCTCATGTCCACCTTCATCAAGTACGAGACGTACACGTTCTCGTCCATGGAGGCCATCTTCTGGCGCTCGGTCGGCGCTTTCGTGTGCAATTTCGTACGTGGTTGGCATGCGCAGTAGCAACAAGTGGTGTGGTCTAACGGCGACGACTGACTTTGGTTGTTGGGCATCTGTGGGTTAGACTGCCTCGACGCTAAGTGGTCAAAGCTTCTACGTTGCGCCCGAGTACCGCCGAGTGCTGATACTGCGCTGCCTCGCTGGCTTCACGTCGATGGGTTTCGCCTTCTACGCGATGTCGCAGATGGTGCTGGCCGATGCCAGCGTCGTGGTCTTCACCAGTCCCGTCATGACGTTTTTCTTCGTACGGTTTACACCACCGACTTGAGCGCAAGAAGCAGAGTGGCTACAGTGGTTACGCTGTCAAGAGTGGTTTTGCTGATCTCCTTCGTGATTGATCGATACGTTTGTGTAGGGCGCGTTTTTCCTGCATGAGAAGATCGACCCCGTCAGCTTTCTCAGCGCTGTGGTGGCCTTCGGCGGTTTGATCTGTGTCGTGCGTCCTGGCTTTCTGTTCGGTTACAACCACCCGACTGCCGCCACCGACGGGTCGTGGATTGCAGTGTGCTCGGGGCTGCTGGGCGCTCTTGGCCAAGTGGTCGTGTTCATCACCGTCCGACAGCTGAAGGGTCTGAATGCGTTCGTCATCGTCCACTATTTCACGCTTTCCAGCATCATTTTCTCGGTGATGTGGCTCGCTGTCGTTGAGCAGGTACGTTCGCATGTAACATTGCATTTTAGAAAACGTAAGCGGGCGATGCTGTCTGCTAACACTTGTGCTGCTATGGTTTCTGTAGTCGTTCTACCTTCCTTCCACATTCTTGCTATGGAGAGCGATCATCGGCTGCGGCATCTGCACCTTCGGTGGCCAGATGTTCCTCACCAAGGGCTTCCAGCTGGAGAAGGCAGGCATTGCCTCCGTCATGCGCTACCTGGACGTCGTGTTCGTGTTCATCTGGGACTCGACCATCCTCGGAGAGCGGATCAACCACTGGAGCATCGTCGGTGCACTCATCATTTGCAGTTGCGCTGTCACCATTGCGGTGCGCAAGATGCGTGCGTGAGCGCTTGGGCTTCAGTTGAAGACCTCGTCTGAGTGTTGGGCATCGATAGCGCGTTGCCTACACTCGAATCCGTTATGGATTCGCTTTTCTTAGACTACATGGACTGCAGTGTGCATGAACAGTAAAGTTTTGAAAGAGCCATTCAGACAAACACCAACAAATGAGTCTCTGTAGATTATCAAAAGTTTGGATTTTAGGGGGGAAATCCGACATTTTGGTAATCTACAGAGAATATTTCATTTAGTGCCGGTCAAGGAAAATAATCCAGCGTAAATTACCGATCTCTGAAATCTAACGCCGCGAATGGCCAGCCAAGAATAAAGTTTCAATTTTGGTGCTAAGCACAATACTTGGCTTGCTCAAAATCGTTTGATCCTAAAACCATCACTCTTACGTTTTCTCTCAAACGATAATATCCCTTAATTAGAATTTGACGCACGCGCTGGTACCACCGAACTCGGCCACCGTCAGGACAGAGTATCCCTTGACCATTTGTGGGAGTTTTGCCCGTGTATGGATAGCGTGTAAGACGTTCTTACAAAGAACCTTACATGAGCCGGGCGTCCAACGTTCCAACAGGAATGACGGTGGCCATAAAATGCTCTGAAATGCCTGCAAATAGTCTTACTTCAATGTAGCAATGTATAACCTTTTAGATTGAGTTGGATTTATTTTTCAATTTAAGATCAGATTACCTCTTATCACGAATAGTCGGCGATATATGATTTATTTGGCAGTTGGACAATTCGTAAAGTAAAACAATGTATTACTGTCATGGAGCCTAAAAGTTGGTCTTCAGGATGGAAGCTTCAAGCAAGCTGCGTGGTGCCGCAAAGATTCTTCCACCCTCATTGCTGAACTTGTTCCGAGAAGAACAAACCCATGAACGTAGACAAGGCGAGCGATATTGAAGAGCCTCTGCTTCCCATCGCCTTGCCGGCCGTGGGGCCCGTCAAGGTGAAAGTGGAGGCTGGGTCCCATGCGCTGCTTGGCCTCGCATGTGTGGCCGTCTCGGCTCTCTGCTTCAGCTTCATGACGACGTTCATCAAGTACGAGACGCACACGATGTCATCCATGGAGGCCATTTTCTGGCGCTCGTCGGGCGCGTTCGTGTGCAACTTTGTAAGAGCGACGAGAGATTGCGCGTACTGGCTTCGGGTCTCCTTTTACTAATGCTTGTGTTCATGGGCAGTTGTGTGTGCTGTACTATCGCCAGAGCCTCTACGTCGTTCCTGCGCAGCGCGTCATGCTCTCGCTTCGTTGCTTGGCGGGCTTCGGCTCCATCACGTTCGCCTTCTACGCGATTTCTCAGATGGTGCTAGCGGACGCGAGCGTCATCATCCTCACGAGTCCAGTCATGACGTTTTTCTTCGTATGCTGCGCTTATATCGCTTTCGTTTGCTGCATTCTGTAGACGATTCTGATGTTGTATTGCTTTCTGATGCGTCGTGTTATAGGGCGCTTGTCTCTTGCATGAAAAGATCGATCCAGTGAGTCTCTTTTGCGCGATCGTAGCTTTCTTCGCGCTCCTCTTCGTCGTACGACCAAGCTTCTTGTTCGGCTACGACCCCTCTACTGCTGTCAAGGATTTCTCTTGGATCGCCGTAGGGTCGGCGCTGCTCGGAGCACTTGGACAAGTGTTCGTCTTTATCACCGTGCGACAACTGAAGGGTGTGCCTGCCTTGACCATCGTGCACTACTTCATGCTGTCCAGCGCCATATTGGCGTTTATATGGGTTGTCTTGATCGAGCAGGTACAGTGTTTGCTCTTGTACTTCCAAAAAGCAGGTTGAGCTGAAGACCAATACTCATCTATGTTTATTCGTGGTGCACACGCATGGCAATAGGCGTTTGTCGTTCCATCCACCTTCGACGAAAAGCGGGCGATCGTTGGCTGCGGTGTGTTCACCTTCCTGGGCCAAATGTTCCTCACCAAAGGCTTCCAGCTGGAAAAAGCCGGCATCGCCTCCGTCATGCGCTACCTGGACGTCGTGTTCGTCTTCATCTGGGATTGGACCATCCTCGGCGAGCACATCAACCATTGGAGCATCGTTGGGGCACTGGTGATTCTAACATGCGCTGTAGTCATCGCTGTGCGCAAGGTGAAGGGACGCGCGTGAAGGCCCGAAGCGCGCAGCCCTCAGAGTTCGTCGGTCGATGTTGAAGAAATTGTGTGCCAAAATACTGAAGCGATGTTTGTAGCATGAAATGAGACTAGAGAGGGCGGGGCTGGTAGCGTGCCATGCAACCGCAATGCTACAAATTTTGATTTGACTCTTCGTTGAGATCTGTAGGACTCGCGCGGCAACCACGGCAGCCCAACCCACCCAACAGGGAAATTTTCTGCTGTCGCGTTGGTCGCGCGAGCTGCACCAACTCCTACAAGTCCAATCAGCAGTTGTCGGTATCGTTCATGGTGTTCCGGAACGTGATGGCGAGGCGGCAGTCCGTGCATGACCCGATGGGGCTCGCAAAAACGCACTTGCATCAGATGCACCGGTACCTATTTTTCATTTGGGCCACGTCGTTTGGTTTATCAAAATAGAAAGTCCAACCTTTCAATATACATAATATTTCTAATTTGATTCTGTAGTGTCTCGTAACACCACCAAAAGATCATTAATCTCCCAATATAACATTTATGACCGGATTTATAAAGCGTTTCATTTGAACAAAGTAAAGATGCAGTACCTACATTTGATGTGGGCCACATATTTGACTCCCTGAATTGATCCTCGTTGACACCAGCAAGTGATTGGCCAAACAGGTCCGTTACACCACCAGTACTTTCTTGCAGCCATCATCATCATTCATGTCCCGGTTGCAAACGAATCGGCGACACCACGGAGGGAATCACTTCAGTCAGCAGAACACGCTGTCCAGCACAAGCCGATCCCGGAAGACACGCTGCAGTAACGGGACTGACTGCCCACCATGTCCATCGGAACGGAGAAGAACGCGGCAGAGAAGCAGTCGCTGCTGCCCACGACGACCGTAAACTCGTACGATGGGAAGGTGGAGAACCAACCGCATGCGCTGCTGGGCATCGCGTGCGTGGCCATGTCTGCCGTGTGCTTCAGCCTCATGTCGACCATGATCAAGTTCAACACGTATTCCATGACGTCCATGGAGGCCATCTTCTGGCGCTCGATCGTCGGCATGATACTCAATTTGGTGCGTTCTTACTGCATGTGGGGCGGCGGGAGAGAGGTTCTTTGGGCTTCTCTGAGCGTCATTAGCTTGGTGACGATGGCTAACACTGAAGGAATGCGGTGATATTGTGCCTTGTCAACGAGTAGGTGTGCATCTGGTACAATGGCAAGACCCTGTATGTTGCGCCTGGTGATCGCATGATGCTCTTCTATCGGTGCCTGTCGGGTTTTTCGTCCATTTCGTTCGCCTTCTACGCGATGTCGCAAATGGTGCTCGCGGACTCGAGCGTCATCGTCTTCACGAGCCCCGTGTTCACCTTCTTCTTCGTAAGTGGCCTCGAAGCAGCGCAGCAGACCTGTCTGGGATCTGCCCATGCACCGCAATTGCTTCAACCTCATGCTTGTTGTGTGTATGCTGGCATAGGGAGCCTGCCTTCTACACGAGCACATCGACATCCCAAGCTTCACGTGCGCACTGATGTCTTTTGGCGGGCTAATATGCGTCGTCCGCCCCGGATTCATCTTTGGTTATGACCATCCGACCGCGGAAACGGACGGCTCGTGGATCGCGATTGGGTCGGCACTGCTGGGTGCCATTGGTCAGGCGTTCGTGTTCATTTCGGTGCGCAAGCTCAAGGGCATCCACTTCATGGTGATCGTGCACTACTTCATGCTATTTAGCATGATCGGGTCGCTGACGTATATTGCGCTCGTGCAACGGGTGGGTGGCAAAAAGCACAGGGCAGGATGCCCTCAATTCCGGTGGAGCCTTGTATTGCGTGCCATCTAACTTTTGACGGGAATGTGCCTTTTTGAGCAGGCCTTCGTGGTTCCCTCCACCCCTGCGGTTTGGGGCGCAGTCATTGGCAGCGGGGTGTTCACCTTTGTGGGTCAATTGCTGCTCACGAAAGGGTTCCAACTGGAGAAAGCCGGAATTGCGTCCGTGATGCGCTATCTGGACGTGGTCTTCGTCTTCATCTGGGACTACCTGCTGCTAGGCGAGCACATCAACTACTGGAGCGTCGTCGGCGCCGTCATTATTTGCTCGTGCGCAGCCGTGATCGCACTGCGCAAGGCCCACACGCAATAGATTTCCATTCTAGGATAAGGAACCTTCGGGCGAGTTAAAAGAGGCCATGCAAGTAGAAACGACTTTGACCCAGTCGTAAGCCCTAGTCTATCAAGAATTGACGCAACAACCAACGATAGTTGGGACTCTGTCAATGCAGACAGTTTACTTACATCCACCGAAGATTTGGTACTCGCTACTGCTTTCTCTCCAACTTGCTGCTGCATGAGCACATCCTAACTGCTTTCCTCCACCCTTTCTCAGCATCACCTTCGAACAAGGAACGATCACTCCCTCTCTCTCTTTCTCTCTCTCTCTCTCTCTTTTTCTCTCTTGCTCTCTATCGACGGCGTCTGGTGCATGCCGTCATGGTGGGCGTTGGGGTAGTGGAGGCCTCATCAACTGCAGGATCCGCTGTCGTTGACGTTGGGGTCTCAGTAGGCGCAATTGTGGTGTCTGCCTCGCCCGCTATTGAACTCGTAGGCTCTACCGTGGCTGGAGCGATAGTAGAAGGCGTGACAGTCGAGCTTTCATCATGTCCATGTTTGCCATGTTGAGACTGAGGCGAGTAGGTGGCGTCTGTCGCCTCTGGGGTCATGGTCGAAGGGGTCGTCGTCTCCGGGTCTGCAGTAGTCGGAGACGTCGTCATCGGAGTCGAAGTCGTGGCACTGGGCGTAGCCGACGTGGCTTCCGGGGCCGTGGTGGGGGTGCCAGTAGTCGCTGAAGGAGTGAGCGTCACATCTTCCGCTGTTCCGGCCGTGACTTCCACCTGGAAGCAGCTGGTGTAAGCTGCGCCGCCGTACGAGCCACCAGTCGTCTTGATCGTCGAGTTCACCTCGGCATTGTAGAACTTCCAGAACCAAACGAGATTGTAGATGCCTGCCGCAGTACCCGCAGGCATGGTGACCGAACCCATACAAGGGTAGCCGTCACCCGCGCGACCCGAGGGAATTGTGCCAGCGAGATCGGTGTACGTCTCGCCGCAGTTGCCATCGTCAAAGTCGTGCAACTGACCGTCGATAAGCTTGTCCGACGACAGATCCGGCGTCGTGTCGAGACTCGTGCCCGGAGTGCCCGTCCAGTACACGCCATAGTACGTACCGCGCGCGGCCTGGTCCTTGGCGACGTGGCCATTCGGCAGATACCCGTAGTAGAACGGCTGGCCAACCGAGACGCTAAGGCGGTGACGCCAACCGGAGTAGTCCCACGCGTCGGCGGTGCACAATGGTGCGCTCTTGGCCACGTCTGCCATCAAGATCTTGAACGTCATCTCCGTGTTGATGTTCGCGTCACCGCGCCCGGGATAGTCCTTCATGTAGCCAGCGCACATGCCGTTCGCACTGGAGCCACCGTAGATGTATTGACGAGACCCATCGTATACAACGCTGCGATCCGTGTCGATGCAATCGATCCACGTGTGGGCTTGCACCACATTGCTGCAGAGAAGCGAGAAGAGGAAGGTCACGTGCTTCAACATCGTTGCAACGGAGCTGGGAAGCTGCTGCTTTGAGTGATGTGAATGGGCGAAGGTCAATCAGGAAATGATCAAGAAGTGGATTGGACCGGCAAGCACTTGCGGGCCAAAGCGAGATGCAGCGGTCCAACGCTGCTCTCTGTAGACATTAAGGATAGTTGGATCAACGCTGAACTACGCTTTGACTGCTTATATTCCGGAGATAGCGAACTCGAAACGAGCAAAACATTCAGCGACTGATCCGCGGTACCAGCTGGGCGTCGAGCAGGTCCCGAGCCTTTCGACGCTTGCACTGCCAGCGGGGGCGAGTGGCAGGTCCTCGGTGCTTCACGCTTCAAATTCGCCACAAGCAAGGCGAGCTTCGGGCCGGTCGCACTGACCACTCGCCGATCCCCCACAACTCGGTGTAGCCAAACTTGGTCGAAGGTTCCAGCCCGCGATCGCCCAAGACAAGGTCCAGTATACGGCGTATAACCGGAGGATTGGCATTCTATAGATACAAAAGCGATACAAATCCGGATACACTGTACATATCCCAAAATAAATCCGACGCCCTTTCGGCCATTTCGGCTCGGTAGCTGCCTGAGTTAGCACTTCTTTTTCCGCTTGATGAAGGAACGTATCAGGGCTGCTGAGCATGCTTCTGGTCTCAGCGCGGTGCCAGCCTCGCGGCCCACGCTTCGCGCCAAGCGTCTGTTTGCGGCGGTCCGTCCTCTCTCCGGCCTCTGCTGGGTTTACTTCGCGGTGACTTCTCGTCGGTAACGGCTGCGGCCGTGGCTACGTGCAAGGCCGAAGCGTTCTCGGGACGGAGTCGTTTTGCCCTCTTGCTGTCCGTGTATTGATGGCGCATTGTCTCGCATGTATCAGGTTTCTCCCCAGAGGAACATTCCTTGTGCCGATTCCTCGCAACCTGCTGCCGTTGCAAGCGCTGGAATCTTCCAATTATGAAAAGGAAGTGTGGACCATCACCATACATGCAACAGGAAGGCAATACGCATTTGAGGAGAGTGACGTGCAGACGCATCGCCCGCGGCAAGGAACGAAAATGCGAAGAACGCGTTCTAGGGTGGCAAGGATGTTGTCAAGACGGTCGAACGAGTTACAGCAGTTTTTCGTCGTCGTACTGGGGCTTCCTGCGGTTCAGCTGGCGTTGGCGTGTTTGGTAGTTGTTGACTTGGTGCCGCGCCTTCTTCTGACTTGGGTCTGCCTGCTGCATGAGCTTCACCTCATGGTGCGACGGTAGCATGAGGTGCTCGGGGATCTCGTCGACGATGGGCTTGGCGCGGACGTTCAGCCACTTGCGGAAGGTCCAGTACGGCGCGCGCTCGGGTATTTGCAGCGCGATCTCCAGTGCATGGTGCCAGTCCAGACGGCTCAGCTGTTTGTTGGCCTGCATCATCAGCATGGTGAGGCGGCAAGCCTCGCGAGGGTTCTTGCGCTTCTCGGCGTACACTTGGATGGCTTCCCGGTAGCAGGTCGTGCTGCTGTTCATGCGCTTGGTGTTGCGGTGCAGCATTTGCACGGCCGACTCCAAGGCGCCGCCGCGGATGAGCGCCAGGATCACGCACTGATACGTCACCGTATCCCACGTCATCCCCTCGTGCTTCATGTCGTTGGCCAGCGCGTGCACCTTCTCCAGCTGGTTGGTCTCCAGCAACGCCGTCAGTGCGGCATTATGCGCGAAGAAGTTGGGCTGCTCCTCGGGGTCCGTGCGCGCCTTGTGCTCGTAGAAGATCTCCAGTCCGCGCAACTTCAATTCCTCGCTCTTGGCCTTGGCATGCCCCATGAGCACAGCGCCAAGGTATACGCCGTGCAGTTTCTCGCGACAGTCATCAGCCATGACGTCGTACACGTCGACTACCGTAGTCCACTGCCGTCCCTTGGCGCACGCCGAGAACACCGAGTTGAAGATGGTGGGCGTGGGTGTGAAGCCCTCATCCTGCATGGTGGACATGGCGTCTAGCGCCAGCTCCCACTTGCCAGTCTTGCCCGCGCAGATGGCCAACGAGTGGAACGTGGACTGAGTCATCCGGATCTCGCGCTGGCGAATAGCCTGCATCACGCTGATCGCCGACTGCACGTCTGCCGAGCGCGCGCAGCTGTTGAGAATGATATTGTAGATCACAATGCCCGTCTCCACGCGGTTCTGCAGCATGTCGTCGAAGATTTCCAGCACCAGTTCATGTTGACCCGACTTCAGCGCAGACGACAGCGCGTGCGAGTACGTCACATGTTGCGGCACGTAGCCGTCGTTGCGCATGACCTCAAACACGCGAAGTGCATGCGCGAACTGCTGCCTCTTGTAGCAGCAGGCCACGGCGCTCGAGTACGCGTGGATGCGCGGACGCACGCCTTGCTCGCGCGAGTACGCCAGCACCCGCATGCAATCCTTCACGCGCTTCCGAGCGCCCAGACTCTCGATGAGGAACGAGGCCACCGGCATCGACAGACCACGGCCGTCGGCGTCCTGGATCGTCTCGAAGATGGCCACAGCCTCATCTGCGGCGGCCTTTTCGTCGCCGGAGTTGCGCGCCTGCTGCAGTCTCTCCATGTAATGCTCCTCCAGTGCCTCCAGCGCCTCGTCTTCGTGTCTACGGCGCTCCTGTCGCTCTTGACGCAGCTCCAGGAAGTGCTCGTGATCGTGTTCCTCATACTCGGGCTCCTCCTCGTCCTCGAAGAGATCAGACCCTGCTCTCTGTGAGAAGCAGCGGGACGCAGACCCTCCGGACACCGTCGACACTGCGCTCCAGCCCGCCAAGGACGACAGCGGCGTCATCGACGGCGACGAACGCCGCGTCCAGAGTCCATCTCCACTGCCACTGGCGGCGCCCACGAAGCTGCGGGAGGCAAATGCCGCTCTTCTGGGCCCGGCTGCGGGGTGCAGGATCTCGCTGGCTGCCCGCCAGAGCAGGCTGCTGCGCCCTGCGGCGCGTCCCCGTCGAGCCAGCATCGATCGGCCGCCTCAATCTGCTTGGCTAGCAGTCGACCTTGCGCTTGTGTCAAATGGGGGGCTGGCGCTGGCCGCCTGTTAAAAAATGACGCAGGCCTGGAATCCTCGTTGAGCTATTGTGGGCCACATTATATTGGGGTAGACGGGACGCAAAGAGCCCAGTTTAAGGTCTTCCTTACCCATCATCATGGTGACCGCTCCTTCTATTCAGCCTACGCACTGTACTCATCGGAGGGGCTTCTATTGCAGTGCGATCCAGTGGGTATATCCAGAAGTGGGTGTTTCTCCTCGACTTGGCGTTCCAGAAGAAAGTGGGTCTTTCCGCCCTTGAAGAATATCCCCCTCGCGTCTCAAGATCAAAAGCGAGAGCAGCGTGTATTGCTCGCTCTATCTCTCCGCGTTGGCGACTGTGGCGCAGCCATGGGGAACATGATGAGTATGGGCGCGGGCCATTCGGCAGTCGGCGAGGCCGGATCCGTGGCTGAGTACGTGGCGCGGCTCTCAGACGCAGAGATCAAGCGCTACACCGACGGTTATCGTCGCATCTGTCGGGTCGAGGGGGCCCCCAGTCCGTCGTCTGGCGGCTCAGCAGGTGCGGCAGACGCTTCCTCGCCGTCGTTCGTGCCGCAGCGGAGTAGCTCGTCCGTCTCTACTGGCAGCAGTAGCGATCTGACAGTCGCGGGCTCAAACGCGCAAGCCGTGACGGCCGCAAGTCAGGGCGGCGCCGTCAGCAAGAAGCAGTTCCGCAACAAAGTGCTGGGCGCCTTCACCATGATCCCACACTCGCTGTCAGACCGACTGTTCGAAGTGCTGGACGCCGAGCACTCAGGCGAGTTGAGCTTAGCCAACGTGTTGAGCGGCTTGGCGTGGCTCAAACACGGCAGCTACGACGAGCAGGTGCAGCTTCTATTTATTATCTACGACCTGGACAGCGCCGACGAGATCTCGCGCGAGGTGCTGGACCGCTTCATGGACGTGATCTACGGCCGCAAGCGTGCGCGTCACGCGACCACTGTGGCCTTCCTGGACCGCGTGTTCGACGGCCGCCCCACGCTGGAGCTGCACGAGTTCCGGCAGGTCGTACAGGAGAAGGACGCACGTGGAGACGCGCTGCTGGTGAAATGGCTGTCCGTACTGGCTGCCAAGATCGGCATCGAGGACGACCCGCAGATCCTGGCATTGGAGAAGACATACAACCCCGTAGCCATCCGCCGTCGCATTGCACAGGCCACGCTGTTCACGCTGACCGAAGTGACGGCGCTGGAACGTCAGTTCCTCAAGATGTTCGACCCGAAAGGCGGCGCCAGCACGCGCATTCCAAGCGCTCAATTCGTGGAAGTGCTTGGCGCACGCGGCGTCTTCCCGCCCAAACTGCTCAAGCGGTTCTGCATCTCGACGGCACTCCCCGATCTCGTGCTGTTCGACGAGTTCTGTCAATTTTTATCGGACTTTTGCCGCGGAGACTCACGCGACGTGAAAGTGCGGCATCTCTTCCGCATCTACAGCGACCGCAGCACCACGGATCGAGTGGATTTAGGCGCCATGAAGGAGCTCATCCATGTTGGCGTCAACTGCGGCTCAAGCGATGCTGAGCAAGAGGAAGAGCACCACGTTGCAGAGGTGACACAACAGCGGCATTGCTGCTAACGGAGAGAGGGGATATTGTGCCTTGCAGTTTAGTGGCTGTTTCTGATATGTTGTCGTTGATTTGCCATGTAGATTTCGGCAACGCAAACGGCAGAAGGAGGGTGGGATGAGGACACGTTCGCTCAATGGGCGGCTGGAGCCGTCGCCGTGCAGCAGGTTCTTGATCAACTGGCATTTGCGGCGTGCATTTTATTCAACGTCAAACCGGAGTCCGCCTATCTGGAGAAGCGCATCGTCGAGTGGCATTGGCAAGAGGCCACCCAAGCGTTTGCTGTTGGTCAAGTGCGTTCGTTTTACTGATTGATTAACTGCTTCTGCTACCCACTGAGGCGTATTCTTACCCCTTTGTTTGCGCTGTGATGTGAGCAGAGCTGGAACCTGGTGGGAGCGGAGTGGTGGCGCAAATGGTGCGACTACGTTGGCATGGACCCGAGGAACGGCACTCCGTACGGATCACTGGCATTACCACATATCCCTCCGGACACCACAGTGGAAGCAGCACGTAACATCCGTGGTAATATTGCATTGCGGGCTGCAAATCTGAATGGCGAAGCGGTTGGAAGTCGAGCTCTTCGACCTGGACCGATCGCCAACTGGAGCCTTCTGATGCAAAGCGGGTGTCGACGACTCAAGGAGAAGTTAGTGCTGGCACGGGATTTCTATGTGAGTATTGTTGCTGTCAGTGGTACTGTCGTGATGAGAGGAGGTATTTATCCCTGCATTTGTGGCTTCTTTTTTCCTGCTGTAGATGGTTCCGGCGTCAGGATATGCTGTCTTATTCTCGTGGTACAGTGGAGGACCCGATCTGGCGCGATATATTGTGGAGGTTCCCACCAAGACAGGGTACGAGCTTCAGATCGAGTTGTTCCCGCTGGTTCTACGTGTCGCTCGCGTTGATCCTGCCAATGGTGGGGTGATTCGATCGGGCGAAGAGATTTTACTGAGCGAGTTGAGCACACCAGCCAGTCTCCTGGAAGCTACATGCCGCGCATTGCAGCTGCAGAAACTGATCGACAAAGCTCGCTTGTGGTACTTCAATGAGAAGTTCCCAGACCACAAAATACGCTTGCGCGATAAGTATCCGCTGGAACTCAAGAAACTGACGCAGGACAGCGTGTTCCTGCTGGAAGTCCAGGACGACGATGGCTCGTGGCCGCTTTCGCAAACAAGCGACACGATTACGTCTTCACCGTCCAACAGTGGTGATCGCCGACCGACAAGGAGTGACGAGCGCGCCGACGAAGACGATGGAACTGGGACTCCACAGCAGAAGCGACCGCGCGAACATCATCGGCCGTCGTTACGAACGTCCGACATTTGTTCGCGTGGCAATCTGGGGGAAGCTTTGGCGTCACATAGCGGTGGGTGTGGACGCTTCTAACCTGGTGTAAGCTGTGAGGAGGCATCTACTGACTGGCATTGTATCTTTAATACTGTTGTTATCGCTCTGTTAGCGGCAGGAAGCGACGTAGGTTCCCCGACGATCGAGGTGGATTCTATTGTAGCGTCACCCATCGTGAGGAAGCGGTTTTCGAAGGACGCCTTCAAAGGCCAAGGCTTGGTGGGTCTGGATAATCTGGGCAACACCTGTTATATGAGCAGTGCGCTGCAGTGCCTGAGCCACACGCGTCTGCTGGTGGAGTACTTCAAGAACGAGGCGTACTTGAAAGACATCAATCTGCGGAACCGCGACGGCACCAACGGGAAGCTGACGGTGGCGTTTGGCGAGTTGTTGCGTGTGCTGTGGACATCCGACCGCAAGCGGTTCGCGCCCACTGCGTTCAAGAAAGTGCTGGCGAAGTGCAACCCGCAGTTCGTGGGATCGGATCAGCATGATGCGCAGGAGCTGCTCGCCTGTTTGCTGAGTAGCCTAAGCGAAGACCTCAATCGCGTCATGACGAAGCCTTACACAGTGCAGCCCGACAGCGATGGCCGGTCAGACGCTCTCGTGGCTGAGGAATGGTGGCAGAATCATCAGAAACGTGAGTTCTCGGTGATTGTCGCTCTGTTCACCGGTCAGTACAAGAGTCTGCTGGAGTGCTCAATTTGCCGGTATGAGTCGGCGCGGTTCGAACCCTTCACCTTCTTGCAGCTCTCGTTGCCGGAGAGCAACTACCGGTCGCTCGTGCTGACGATCATCTTCCGAACGGATCGAGTGCCTTTGCGCTTCTCAGTGCGAGTGCGGAATGGAGACACGGTACAACAGATGAAGGAGCAAGTGGCGGAGTTCCTGAATACCGTGGGGGAGGACAAACCTGCACAAAATGTGATTGAGGGCGACGTGGAGAGTACACAAGACTCCGCTGCTGATGACGACTGGACCAAGGTGGTGATCGCTCGGATCTCCACTTTGCACACGGTTG
Source organism: Nothophytophthora sp. Chile5 (assembly GCA_001712635.2). Taxonomy (NCBI): domain Eukaryota; phylum Oomycota; class Peronosporomycetes; order Peronosporales; family Peronosporaceae; genus Nothophytophthora; species Nothophytophthora sp. Chile5. The sequence continues at coordinate 30,662 of MBAC02009856.1, forward strand.
AGGTGCTCCTAGACGACAGATTGCCGTTGAATCAGATCCACGAGAGGGACCAGCTAACCGCCTTTCAGTTGGATCGCGCAGAAGATTTGCTCCCTCCACCTCTTGCAGCACCCAGTGGCGTACGTGACGAAGTTGACAAAGCGTCGAAGGACAGTGATGGACCAGCTAGCTCGGATGATACCGCCACGCACGATACGAATGAGGAAACGGGAGATCAAGATACTCCGAGCGAAGAAGATCAGGTCACTGCCAATGTGAACCCCACCAATGGAGTTGACCAAAATAACGGAGAAGGAGAGGACACAGCTGTCAAGCAATCATCCGCCGCCGCGACAGAGGAAGACGACGAAGCAGAGGAGGAGGAGGACGATGAAATATTGCCGTTGGGGGTGTCGGTCTTCGTTCGCATCGACAAGACGAAGGACGTGGTGGCAGCGCGTGTGATCGGGAGCAGCGCCTCAAATGGCACCATCAATGTGGCGTATCCATCCGGCGTCCGGCGGTACCATATCCCGTTGTCGAAGGTGATTGAGCGTCGACGTGACGAAGCGTTCATTTTCCTCGTGCATCGTCGTGTGGAACGATCAACAGACAGCTTCACCAATGCCCACATCACTCGACTATTTGGTGCGCCGTTAGTCATGCGGGTGTCATTGCGCGCAACGACCGCCTACAACCTGTATATGTTGGTCTGGAACCGATTGCGACGGATCTTCAACTGGCAGCAACCACCGCCACCATCAGATCTGGACAATGCGATGCAGAGTCAACAGCGGATTCGGACGGACACCTCGTCTTTGGCGCTTGGAGAGCACTTGCCACGGACGAAGTTTGGGTTTTGCTTGCGGCTCGTTACATCACACGGCATCGGATGCTCTCGCTGTGAATGGCTGGACGGCTGCTTGGGGTGCGTGCTCACGCCGTCAGCTCAGACGGTGATCCCCCTCGCGGCGGAAGAGACCGTGGCGATTGACTGGGACATCCGCACACTCAAGGAGGAGTATGATCCCATCCAAGCCAGTAAACTGGACTTTCACGCATCGGTGCAACAGCATCAGCGACAAGATAACCAGCCGCTGAACCTGGCGCATTGCATGGAGATGTTTACGGCCAAGGAGACCATCCCGGAGGCGTATTGCGGTCACTGCAAGACGCTGCGACCTGCGACGAAGAAGATGGATCTGTGGCGTCTCCCTCCGCTGCTTGTGATCCAACTCAAGCGATTTTGTTTCACTCAGGTGTCGCGACGTAAACTGCATCATCTCGTGGACTTCCCGTTGAAAGGACTGCAGCTTGATGACTTTGTGGCTCAGCAACGCGAGCCTCGTCGCGGACGGCAGTCGGGTCTGGATTATTGGCTGTTCTTGGGTGGCAAACTCAAGCAGACACCGGTCGATGAGCTATCCCCATCGTCATCGGAGTCCGGTACCAGCAGACACGCGAATGCTGAACCCGTTCGTCGAGATTCGACCCCAGCACTGAATGCTCCGGCTACTGCCACCGCCACGGTTCGAGCAGATGACGGCTTCTTGTACGACTTGTACGCTGTTGTGAATCATGTCGGGGCACTGGGAGGAGGCCATTACTTCGCTTATGTACTGAGCGATCATGATGGCAAGTGGAAGTGCTTCAACGACCATCAGTGCAAGGACATTGACGAGAAGGAAGTGGTCTCCTCCATGGCGTACATTCTGTTTTACCGTCGACGAGATACGGCGGGGATGACCATTGAGCAGCTCTTCCCGCCTCTTGCATTGGATGCCAATGGCAACGGAGCTGGCAGCGAAGAGGAGGCTGCGAGTGATAAGGCGCAGGTGGAAGAGCTCCTGGAGCAGTCCAAACTGCCTCTCGGTGGAAATGCAAGCAGCTGCATACTTAGCTAAACGACGCCATTTTACAGGAATGCCAGCCAACATGAAGACAATTCGTCGCACTGTGAAGAAAACCACCTTGCTGGGCGGAGTGAAATGCCGAATATCGCTACCCTAGTCCATGAGTGGCAGCTTGGCATTGCCGATCATTGTGCTGGCAGCCAAAGGTCTTGAGTGGGCGACGTTTGTCGACGATGGGGCTGATGTCGTCGTCCAGAGCGAGCACCATGTTTCCGATGGCGCCCGTGTCGGACTCGACGTCAGTGAAGCCGATGGACATCCACAAGACCAACGCAGCGCAGAGGTCACCAACTTTCACGGCACTGTAGGACCTGCTACTTGAGGTGGCCGCACGCTGAGTCTCCACAGAGCCTCCCGTTCTCATGGCAAAGCTATTGGGCGGATACACTTGACTGAGCAAGCCGCAGGCGGAGGCGACAACTGCAGGTAGGATCTGCCTTCAAAGCGGCAAAAGGGATACGGGCGTCTCCTTTGCAGGTGCCGAGGTCAGAAGCCAATGCCTGCTTGGGTGCAAATGGAAATGTCATTTGTAAGACCTCGTGGTACTTCGTACGCTTTACATGCACAGCAGCCACAGCGAGAGCATGTCGCCATACTTGCTCTTAGCTGTAGATTTTGAATTTGGTGTTGCCGATGCTCATGGTCTCGCCCACGTCGATGGTGTTGAGTACGGTGTTGCCAATGGAGATCGCGCCGGATTCGTACGCGGGCTCTCCAGCAGATCCGTCGCCGTCGGAGCCACTGCAGCTCGAGTCGAGCGCTTCCAACATGCGCGACACGGGAGGGATCGCAATGGGGTCGTTGATCCCTCTCAAGCGTCGGGCCACGGGGAGTCTAGCGATAGCGCCGTAGGTGCTGGGAAGGTCGGTCCATAGCGCGACCATCATGAGGAAGCAGGTCAACAGCTTGAGCATTTCCGTTGGGTTCGTGGCGACTGGAATGGCGTGAAGGCAAGACTTGGTAGGCACTTGAGACGGCGGAGGAGTTTTCGACAATGAACAAAGCTGGGGAACGAATCAGTCGGCTGCTACGATTGTTTTCCAGTTCCAAATCACGAGCCTGACATTAATGCTACTGCGCCACATCAACGCAGTTGCTTCACCAAGCGCTGCCTCTCTCAAGAGGGTGATGCGTGAATAAGCAGGGCGCTGGACAAGCAGACTTCTGAGTATGCGGCGGTATGAGGGTGTGGCCGCACATGCCTCCAGCTCCAAAATGTCTTATGCGCCGGTGTGTCATGATACCTGGCATCATTCTGGGGACTAGTCCCCAAATGGTGACGGCCAACAACATGTATCCGTTTCGAAAGTCAAGTAACTTATATCAAACTTGGATGAACCAAAAGCAGTGAAAAAAGCGGCCATTTTGGAGCCTCCAAATGGCCTCCCTCGCTTTACAGACGATGTTACTTATACAAATCACCAT
>MBAC02009866.1:0-15117 GCA_001712635.2 Nothophytophthora sp. Chile5
CTGATATGTGGCGAAACCGATTACATGAGCGAAGGGATCCGCTACAAGCGTGCTCTTTACTGCCTCTTCCCACCTCGGTTGGGAGGCTCCGACGTTGGTGATCAAGGTACGGATAGTTGGTGCTCTGTTCCATTGTGCTGGTGTGTGGGTGAATTGTTACTGACACCGTGTGAGAAATGGCTGCTGCTGTGTCAACAGAGAGCCTGCGAGAATACACTGAGGGATGTCGGCAGTTCCTCGATTATCTGCGCTCGAAAGCTGATGCAAGCACGGGGTTTCCTAGCGTAAAACTCTCGACGAACTGGACAGAAGCGATTACCACGAGCGGCTCCGATGCCTTCAAGCGTGTGCGTCAGGGGAGTGTGAAGATGACGCTGCACACCAATGACGCGGTCACGAGCCAGAACTGGGTCATCGCAAAGGTGGATACGGAAATCTTGCCAACGCAGTGCTACCACGTCGAGATTCAGTGGCTTGTGTGCCGCAGCTCACTCGTTGACGATTTGATCACGGGCGCCATGCGCCGCGCGAAGCAGCTGGGCCTGGAGTTCCGACAAGTGACCGAGAATGGCATTTCGAACAACCTGGACATCCACCCGATGAACTGCCCGATTTTCCTCAAGATTGGCGATCCGTACGAGCAAGAGCTGGTGGAAAAGGCTCTGATCGAGCGGTTTGACTTTTGCTGCGAAGCCCTCCACGCGATCCCGCTCAAGCACTTGAACCACAACGAGGAGTACGCAATCGTCTCACAGGAGCCGCGGCCTCCATACTCGCGGCGTGCGATCTCGAACTACCGCCAGTACGTGCACCGGTCGTTGGCGTGCTTTGCGCGCATGACGCAGACCGGCATGGTGTGGATCTCGAATCAAAAGGTGCACGACGACGAGATCCAACCGGTTTTCGAGGAACTGCGGCAGTACGTGGAGTCTCTGCAGGTGGCCCGGTCCGCTTTAATGGGCGTGCTGGACCAAGCCTTGGCGGGTCCGTCATCGATGCCAACGGGTGCAAAAGAAGAGCACGGCCAGCTTTCTCGCTCGGTTTCCGCGATAGAGAACACCGAGCCCCGCGATGTTTTGCCAAACAATGCACAAGCAAGGCGAATGAGCTGGAGTGATGGGGAGAAGGAGAACATCGGGTCAGTGACCAACATGGCGTGCAATGTTGACCAGGCGGACACATTGGCAGCTGCGACTGAAACAGGCGCGCCCTCTGTTCCCGTCGCGGCAGAGACGCCTGAGGAGTTTGGAGAGGCAGCTGCTTCAGCCACGACTGAAAAGTCTCCATCTGCTGTGGCGAAAGGGCATGCCTCCTCGTCAGAAAGCACCAGCGGCCGTCCGACGCTTCCAACGACCGGGAGTGGGCGGTGGCCACCGATATGAGGCAGCGTTACTTTACAAAACGGTCGGTGCTTGTGGTCCATGCAGCCATTTGAAGAATTGGCGTTTGGTGACCCTCTATAGCGTAATACAAGCCATATCAGGGTCCAAAGGGCGCGATAAGGTATCTGAGTCTGCGCGGTGTCACACCAATGGTGGTCAGATCGTCGAAGATACCAACGCAATTTGACAAAGGCTGACTCTTTACGATTACGCCGCTCGGTTTGACTCAGCGAAATGATAGGACCGTGATGGCGGAGCGGCGTGTGCATTTCGCCTTGTGTCCAGCTGTTGGTACCATCGTTTGTCGCGACTGGCGTTAATTTCTCCGTATCATCTGCCCGGATTTAACGGCTCTGCGGATGTGGGGTAGGTTTCGACCCTAAACAAGGGAATGTTAGGCATTGCACACGGGACTGGATCCAGCTGCTTCCTCTCCCTCGCCTGGTTTGGCTTCACATACTGAACGCAAGTCAGTCTCCCCGGCAGAAGAGGCGGAACAAACTCAAGATCACGCCGTTCCTCCCACTCTGCAACACCACAGCACGAGCAGCAGGCCGTTCCTCTGCATCCGCACTGCTGCCAGCCGCCACTGGCGCTCTCTGCGCCTCACTTTCCTTTTCGTGGTCTGTCTTCTGTGCACCCGGTCGCGTGTGCTTCGCTGGCGCGTTTTGGCGCTCTCTTGCTGATGGCGATCGCCGCCAAGGACCGCGTCCCGCTGGACAGCCTCCCCTCGTCGACGTCGTCGCCGACCCGTCGCCACACGACGGCCAGCTCTGCACGCGTGGCGCCCGGGAGTCTGTTCAGACGCATGTCGGCGCAGGCCATGGACATGGAGGCCGCGGCGCTGTGCCACCGCTCGCATTGGGTGCCCAAGTCGTCGCGCTCGGCCTGCTCCAACTGCAAGCGCAGCTTCTCCCTTTGGGCGGGCAAGCACCACTGCCGCCTGTGCGGCGAGATCGTGTGCGGCGCCTGCTCCACCAAGCGCATCCTGTTCCAGAAGAAGAGCGTGCGCACGTGCGACGACTGCGTGGACGTGAACGTGCAGAACATTTCCGAGATCAACCGCCGCCGCAGCACGCCCGAGCTCATGCGCTCCAACACCAGCCCAGCCGCGTTCGGTGATGCTGGGCGGTACAGTCTGCAGACCGCGGCGCCACGTTCGTCCAGCAGTCGTGGCCTGGGGCGTCACAGTGCGACCGTCGCGGCCACGACACCGCGAGGTTCGCATCTCGTGTTGAAGGAGGTGGCGGAGAGCTCCTCCACGACTCTAGCGGTCATGGACTACTGCTCACTGTACCGCCTGACCTTCTCGTGGCAGAGCCAGGTGACGTCTCTGGTGGTGGTGGTGATCATCATCTCCATCGCAGGCGCCCTGAGTCTCATGGCGCAGGTGTAGTCGACGTCCAATCGGTGGCGTTGGCTGTAAGATACGAGACGGCGCAGACGCCCAAAGTGTACGAATACGTTCATCGCCTTTCGTCGAGGAGGCTCGGAGAAGGAGGCGCAGACGCGACTCGGTCGCTTCCGCCTCCCGTTGCCCTCCACATAGAACTGAAAACCCAGATAATCAACAGATGCACCTCCCCATGCAATTATTTGGAGGAGTTGGATGGCAGCAGTTGCCATTGGTAGCGGAGCCATCTTCGCTGCTGCCTGGTTCACAAATCGCGGGCCATCACATAGACCAGCAGCATCGGCTGCGACGCTTGGGAGAAACGTCCTTCTTCCCGCACAAAAGCTGCAGTGAATCTGCCAGTCGAGGCGGTATGTATCCTCGGAAGTCTCTCAATCGGGCGCGAGGTGAGCTCCGCAGCCGTTGCAGCCATGCACGCAGCTTCTGCTTGAGAGTGGGAGGCGGGCAGCATCACGCCTTATTCAGATCAGTCGGGACTGTGTCGTTACATATCAGCGCGCTCAACGTTCGTTTGAAAACCAGTTTCATTATTAACGGATACGAACACGATCCCTTCGGGATAAGTCCGAAGCGAACTTAAAATCTAACGTACGCGAGCAGTTCACGGCCCCCCTCCCCTCCGCTTTCCAGAAAAGATTTCCCCTGAGGGCGGAAGGAAGGAAGCAACAGTCCGCGGAAATGGAGGAGATCGGGCTGCCGCCGGTCGCGATGGACGAGGAGCCGCTGGTGCCCGTCACGATTGTAAGCCGCGCGAGGGGAGAGGGAGAGAGAGGAAGACCCGCGCTCTGCCGCTCGCCATGTCGACTGACGTTGTTGTGGACTGACTGTAGGAGACCAAGACGGATCTGTACACCAAGTTCAAGTCGCTGGAGCGGCATCTGGAGTTCCTGGACATCCAGGAGGGCTACATCAAGGACGAGATGAAGAATCTGAAGCGCGAGCTGATCCGCGCCAAGGAGGAGGTGAAGCGCATCCAGTCGGTGCCGCTGGTGATCGGCCAGTTCCTGGAGATGGTGGACGCCAACTACGGTATCGTGGGCTCCACCGCTGGCTCCAACTACTACGTGCGCATCCTTAGCACGCTGGACCGCGAGCGCCTCAAGCCGAACTCGTCTGTGGCGCTGCACCGCCACTCGCACGCCGTGGTGGACGTGCTGCCGCCCGAGTCGGACTCGAGCATCCAGATGATGCAGATGTCGGAGCGGCCGGACGTGTCGTACCAGGACATTGGCGGCATGGACATCCAGAAACAGGAGGTGCGCGAGGCCGTGGAGCTGCCGCTCACGCACTTCGACCTGTACAAACAGATCGGCGTGGACCCGCCGCGTGGCGTGCTCATGTACGGCCCGCCCGGGACGGGCAAGACGATGCTGGCCAAGGCTGTGGCCAATGCGACCACGGCGTCCTTCATCAGCGTGGTCGGCTCGGAGTTCGTGCAGAAGTACCTGGGCGAAGGGCCGCGCATGGTGCGCGACGTGTTCCGCTTGGCCAAGGAGAACTCGCCGGCCATCGTGTTCATCGACGAAGTGGACGCCATCGCCACCAAGCGGTTCGACGCGCAGACCGGCGCCGATCGCGAGGTGCAGCGCATCCTGCTGGAGCTGCTGAACCAGATGGACGGCTTCGACCAGGCCACCAACGTCAAGGTGATCATGGCCACCAATCGCGCAGACACGCTGGACCCGGCGCTGCTGCGTCCGGGGCGTTTGGACCGCAAGATCGAGTTCCCGCTTCCCGACCGGCGACAGAAGCGCCTGATCTACCAGGCCTGCACGGCCAACATGAACTTGGGGGACGAGGTGGACCTGGAGGACTACGTGAACCGGCCGGAGAAGATCAGCTCTGCCGACATTGCGTCCATTTGCCAGGAGGCAGGGCTGCAGGCCGTGCGCAAGAACCGCTACGTGGTGTTGCCCAAGGACTTCGACAAGGGCTATAAGAACGCCATCAAGCGCGCCGACACCACCTTCGAGTTTTACCACTAGGCGGGCAGTCAGTTGCTCAGCGAGGGGGCGGGTGGCAAGTGCTCAGACAAAGAGAGCGAGCCGTGCCGACGCCTCATCTGGAAAGAAGGCAGCCGAGAAAGAAAGAACGCAACGTTGTCCTCACCTTTTACTGGAGGTGTAACTCCCGCAAAGAGCAGTGTTTGACTGTCTGTGTGATTCGTGGTGGGTTTCGTCTTAGCGGACCGACAGATTGACGCATGCGACGGTGTGCGCATTCGCTCCATTGAGAATAGTCAGTGGCGGGCGTTCCTCAGATGCCATTTCGCCTTTAGGTTGGCAAGAAACAAGCAGGTCTGCAAGGCTTCTCCCGTGCGTTGGTGCTGAGCTGGGGCTGGTAGCTTCTGACGTCTTTGCGCTTGTCCTCACTCCGTTCCTGTCAGAAGCGAGAGTCGATTCACCGCTCGTCCGTGACGATGGGTGCCGTGCGAGTGCTGCAGCTCCGAAGAGAGAACGCTACGAAGCTGGGGTGCTACGTGCGCGTGCTGAACCTCGTCACAGCCTGCGTGCAGCTTGCTGCCGGCCTGGGAAGCCTCACGGACGTGTTTTCCCTGGATGTGGCTGGCTTCTTTGTCGCATTCTTCGTCGTGCTGTTCGCGCTGCTGCTGCTCTGCTTCGAGTGCCGCTTGCGCGTGACCGACAACACCCTGCGTTCGAATTTTGGCTTTCTCTACGGCTACCGCGGGATGGCGGCCTACCTGCTGTTCATCGGCCTGTTGGATCTCGGCATGGTGGGGCACTTCTTCGGCATCTTGGCAGGCGCTATGGCCTGCGCCAACGCGTGCACCGTTGCGCTTGTTGGCGCCTGCACGCCGCGCTCTTCCACGGATTACCCCGCAGTGCTCGACACCAAGTTCGCGCCATCCTACGGCTCCAGCTCACGGCTCGAGGGCCCGATCACCATCGCCCTCGCTGCTGGCGCCAAGAGTGTGGCTGCTGTACACGCAGTGGTATGAGCTACTGGAAGACATTGCAGGAGTGGAAACCCCTCGATGGCATCAAGAGGATGTAGAAGTTCTGAGAAAAGAAGGAGGGAATGGGGCGGCGTCAAGTGGGGAGCCGGAAGGAAGGTTTAATGGGAAGGAAGAAGCAGAGCTCAGTTGTCTTTGAGCTGTTTGTAGGTCTTGCTGGCGCTTTGGCGTTCGCGAATTTCGTCCTGCAGGATGGGAAGACAAGCACGTGTTTCGGTCGTGGAATGAGAGGGGAGAGGGATGCAAAGCAGAGGAAAGCAGCGCCACAACACGCAACACTCACGCGGACTTGGGCGAGCTTGCCGTGCAGGTCTCGCTGAAGCTCCAGCAGCTCGTCGTCTGGAGTGAGCTGCAAAGAGCGCGTCAGGAGGTTCTGATTGAACCAGTGGCCGTGTCTGAGATGGAGAAGACAAGGGAGTCAGGTCTCCTCTGTGAAGTAGCAAACTGCGCGCCTGATGGAATGCTCGTCTCAAAGAAGAGTATGGGATTCCGAACGGACCTGATGATGAGCGTCTCGACAATGGGCACCACGTTGGTATCGAGTTCACGTTTGGCGTTCACGACAGCCGGACGGACGAAGCCCTCGTACAGCACGTGCGGGAACTACAGGAGAGAGGTCAGGCCATGCAGCACACTAGGCACCAGAGCGCTCTTTCGGCCGAACGGCGTACCTGCGTGTTCGGTGTCAGCAACAGCCCAAAGAGCAGGCACTTGAAGAGGTAGAAGAACGGAATCCTGCACCACGAATCCGAATGAGGCTTATCCCATGAGCACTGTTGCGATTCATCTCGAGGACGACCGTGAGGAGCTGGCGCCGACCACCTACCAAGAGATGAAGAACTCCACATATTGCTGAAAGATCGCGGCGGCGGCCAACACGATCCTAACGTGAAGAAACCGATAACACAAGGGGGACGCGTTGAGCAAGAATCCTTCACAATGGGGACTCGAGACGTCAAAGGCAATTGCAGCCAGGACAGCGTTGGTGAAGACGCACCAGAACTCCAGGACGGCGGCGAGAGTGGCGGTGTCCACGCCCTTTTCCACTCGAGAGAGCACCTTGAGCGACTCGTACGCGCCCGAGAGAATGTTCAGACAACTGCCAGTCACGGAAAGACAGCACGAGCATTGAGACCTCGAACGTGAGAGCCCGAAACACGCGTTCGGGAGATCAGGGGCGGGCAGAAGAGAACGAACGGCGTACGTGAGCCCTTCGCTGAGCAGGTAGAACGACATGCCTCCTCCTTCTTCTCGCCTCTTCGATGGTTTCGCTCTCGTTCAATTGCGCAGTGTCTGGTCCTGTGGGTCCGACTCCAACCAACTCTATTTGAAAATAGACTTGCGCATGCACTCACGCTAAATGCAACTTCCAGCACATCCGCATCTTATGCTGATGCTCAGTCCGCGACTTTCGTAGATCTCCAGACTGCAAGATGGATGCCAACCCCCACACCAAGCCAGCTCTGCGCCTCTCCAGACCCCCGCAGTTGTCCCAGAAGCAAGAGCTCAGTCACTCAGACAAGTATCAGCAGCAGCAGCCGGCTCCAGCAGCGAGTCATGCAAGCGGGTGTCTCCAAGGAGTTGACCGCGTGGAGCAAGTAGCTCAGAGCACGACGCTGCAAAGACGCCGCTGGACGGAGTGAGTTCTCATATGGAATTTGCACACGACCCCTTTGAAGGACTTCATTTTCGCTGGTGCTTGATGCTTCTCGTGCTCTGCAGGCTATATCGTCGGCTATGGGAGCGCAAGTGAGCTTCTTGCCGTTGTGTCCTGCACGGCAAACTGGCAGCCTATCAAACTCGATTGGGGTCTGACATGGGAACTAACAGATATCCATCCGTGAATAAATCGTAGGGCCAAGGTGGACATTGCGGACACAATCCTGTTCGTGAACGGTCGACCGTGTGATTGGTACTTCACCTCGGTTGCCACAGGGGTTCGTGCATGCATTGTGCGCTTCTGTCTCGACCCAGCTTGTGCTCACCTTTGGTTCTTGCTCTTTTTCGCTGTGGCAGGAGGTGAAGAAGAAGAGTGAGGCCAAATTGAATGCTTCCGCGATTCGACACCACTGTATCAAAGCGACGGCTGCAAGCGACAGCGGCTCAAGCGACACTTCGAGGCAGCGGCCACTCGCGCGCCTCGTGCACGAGGACGCAGGCCAGCTGAAAAGCTCGCTGCTTTGCGAAAGCGAGCTCAGTTTCACGCTGAGTCTTCCACCGTCGGCGTTGACCATGGCTGCTGTGCTGCTTCAACCGCTGCTGCCACTTTCTCGTCAGCCTGCGCAAGCGCGTGGGACTTTCGTGGCGAAGTACAACGTGGTTGCGACCTCGTCATGCACCCGCGTGCTGCACCTAGAGGCTGGTGGACTCTACGGATTGCCTTCCTCTCAGCCAACTGCAGCAGGCGCAAATGACGAAGCAGGCAAAAGGCCATTGCTCTCTGAGACAGGAGCACGACACCTCAGACGGCCCAACAGCGCGCCGGCATCAGCACAGAACCATCAGCTGGAGAATGTGGTCAAGACAGAGCTCCGAAAACTTGTGCATGAAGTGGAACTGGCCTTCCGCGACCGTGTACGGTTGCTGACGGCGGACTTCCAGATCACGGGCTCGCACCGACTTGTGTTAGTGCGTGTCAGCGGTGTCGTGTTCTTCTCAGATTTGAGTCAGAAGAAGAAGGTGGTGAAGAAACAAGTGCGTGGTGCTGTCTATGATGTCAGAGGCAGTGGAGGATTCCAACGGAGTACGGTAAGCCAGCAAAATCCAGGTCCAATCGCGTGCTTCGTCCTTCAGAGCCCTCAATTGACTCTTTGACTCTGTCTTGGGTGCTTCGTCGTGACGGCAGCCTGCTGGTACAACCGAAGAGAGCAGCAAATGCGCTGGGCGCGCGTTTTGCCACTGCAAGGAACTGGTTAGTGCTGCTGGACTCAGCAGGTTCGGGCTGCCGCATAATCACTCGGAGCTTCGGCATATCACGCGAAAGGTACGGTAAACACCTCCATCTCCGAAACATGTGCGAATGGAATCGTTTCCTTATATACGGCGTCTTGGCGTAGTCGATTTTGCTGAGCGAGAGCGAGTCCGCCTTCCTCGAGCGCTTTGGCGCTGAAGCGGAGGCCAATCTGTGCCCTGTGAAGAAGGCGATGGTGGCCGCTCCAGTCTCGTGGACTCAGCGCCGCGATGGCATTGACGGCCAGAATTCCGCGGTGACCAAACTGCTGGATCGACGCATCTTCATGCTGCAGAACACGCTGTGGAACCCCAAGTCGGACGCGTTCGATGCGAAAGCTTGTGAGCGCTTTTTGGCCCGTTCGTGTATTTGGTTCATTTCGAGTGGACATCTGACGCTTTTTGCTGTTGTTTCGACGATCCAGTGGAGTTCGAGAACGCGCAGTGGCTGCCGCATCAGTACGAGATGGTGGCCGTGTGTCCCGCCTGCTACATCATTTACCACGTGGTCGACGCCGAGCGCTTCGAACGACGCCGGACAACCGCCAGGGCTGCGGCGCAAAAGACGACGGTGCTGCTCCGCTCCAACTTCCTTGCAAGCGAAAGAGCCGCAATTTCGACCTCACATGGAATTCGCGGAGCCAGCAATGGGCTTGCCCGCGTGCGGTCCGCGTGGGATGAGAAAGATGGAAACCAGAAGGTCAATGCAGAGTAGTCAAGGAGCAGAGGGTGCTGAAAGCTATCAAACCGGTGAATTTCCTCTCCTTCTTCTTGTGGAAAAATCATTTGTTGTGTGTGGGCTGGTCACTCTTATTTCCACTTGTTGCGTTGAGTGGCCGTCAACGACAGCAATTTCTTGTCCCAGCGACGAATTCAACGCGGACCTTCACGAACTCTTGATCCACGCCAACATTGCGACGCATGATACATATGACTGCCAACCGGTTGAGCCGCGAGCTTGTCGTATCACCATTGCCACCTTCAGGGCTGGGCTGCGTCGGATGGGTTGTTGGCCTGAAATCAAGGTGGACTGAAGTGTGGGGGGCCAAATCTCGGATCCATGCTTCTCAGTGACCGTTGGATCTTCAACAACGCAAAATTGACGTGCGGTGAAGGCGAGTATGCCGCTTGCTTGGAAGTGGATTTTCGAGGAGGCCTCACATCTCAGCGTGGACTTTGACCTTGCTCACAAATTCGATTTGTGGTCGCACGTCTTGGTCGCGCCGCTTGAAGCACAGACACACAGACCCGACAAGGAAGGCGATCTGGTCCAATGCAAGCAACAGCAGACCCAACGAAGTTAGCTCTTGTCAGGGCGTTGCTAGAACTGGAGGTCACGGCAATTCCCAAGCAACAGATCTGACTGGAGGAGCTAGCGAGAAAGCCTACCGGGAAGGTCACCAGCGCCAGAACGATGGAAGAAATGACTTGCACCTGCACGCTTAGCTGTTTCGACACGAAGACCGCACAACCCCGCGAGGCGTGCGTGACTGGGTTCTTCCCGCAGGCTCCGTTGGGCAACGCGTAGGAGCAAGAGCCCTGGCAGTCGGAGGTCGGCGGGTACAGCCCAGCAGTGGCAGAGCAGTTCTGGCGCTGCTCCTGCCAGTCGGGTACCAGCGCACCTGGACGCGAGCTCGGGAACGGGCTTGAGTCGACGGCGCAGTGCAGGGGAAGGCCGTAGCCACAGCAGAAGTTATCTCTCTGCAACCCCAGCACCATGGCGCGGTAACTGCTGGAGGAGCCGCTGCCTACGACGCTCTTGACGTAGTAGGACTGCCACACGAGAACAGCGCCGGCGAATTCGTCGCTTCGGAAGAACTGGTCGCACCTTTGTTTGTTGATGTCACTGAGCGCGTCGTAGATTCCCACAGTCAGACACGCGACCTGCGCGTCGTAGGCCAATGCGAGGCTGGGGGCACGACCCGCTGCCAATGCGACTCCGCCCAGAAGCGTCTGCAAGAAGAGCAGGAGCACCAGCAGTATCGCTTGCACCAGCAGCAGACACTTGTTGTGTGTGCGTGCCGTAGCGAACCCCAGCGCGGCCGCGAACAGATAAAGCACGGCTGTGAAGATGAGTCCACCACCAACGTGGTAAATTGTCAGGCCCAACAGCTCATGATAGTGCTCGTTGTCCATAAGCAGCGAGCCCAACACCACGAGAAACACCATCTGCACGACGCTGTAGCAGCCGGAACCGGCCAGGAACTGCACGAGACTCTCCTTGTCGAACATGGCGGTTTGGCACCCGGAGGTCGAAGCATCAAGCAGAGCGTGACTTCTCTGCACGAGTGGGCTGAGTTGAGTCCTGAGGCGCTGGCCAAGTATTTTTAACACTTCTGGGATCGCTTGTCAAACGTGTTTCCTGCCGCTTTTAGAAAGCGGACCACTCGCCACGAGAGCAGTGTGAAGACGCCCAGAGCAACCAAGCGGCTTGGATGGGGAGAGAGAATGCTGCGCCGGACTTGGACTCGCCGCCGGCTGGACCATCGGCATGGCAACAGCGGTTCGGCAAGCGATCTGCACCGAGTTCGCATGCACAATACGCTGAAGGGGAGGGAGACTCTGGGCCCGCGCTTCCTTGCGTCTCCGGAGCTGCTTCCCCGCCGATATCAGAGCGCCTGCTTCGGGCCCTGGATGCGCCATCGCAGGAGCAGGAGATGCTGAGCCGCGAGTGTGCCGACGCACTGCTCGGTCGGCGCAACGTGTTTGCCGATGAGTTGGAGTTGCGCCTGCTTACGCAGGATAAGGATTCCGACCCTGTCGATACCTGTGTCCAAGAGCAGCGGGATCACGAAGATGTGGCAGCAGAAGCGAGGGAGATTATCCGGTTGCGTTTTCAAGTCGAAACTCAGGCGGATGTGCTGCGCCAGACGCGGCCACTGCATTTGCAACGACAGCACCCGCAACCAAAGCAGCAGACGGGTGTCAGAGGTTCACGCCACGCGACGCTCAAAACTACAGCCCCACCTGCCACCCGCAATATTACCAGGACAAGCAACCTCGACCGTGAGCTGCCGCGGCACCGCCAAAAAAGCGACGACCGTACTAGTACTCGCGTGCGGCAGGATGATAACCAAAGGTCAGAGGAAGGAGCAGTGCAGCGGGAGCCGTTGGAGCGCGAGCGTCAGCACTGTACTAGCGATTCAGGTGCAGCGACGAAAGGGGTATCCAGCAGGAAGATGTCTCGTCCGAAGCCACCGCCCCGACAGCTGCCAATGGGGCAGCGACAGCAGCTCTTGCGGCAAACGCGCGAGGCACGCAGACTCAAGCTTGCGGAGGAACACCAGCTACAGAAAATAACTGCAGCTGCCAGGAGTGACAACAACCAGGAGGAATTCCAGGAGCAACGGCGGCTGGAAGGAGAGATCAAACGGCTCACGGCGGAGAATCAGCAGGCATCGGCGTTCGAGGAGCGACTTCAAAGTCGGAAAGCACGACTGCAGTCATTGAGCCCGTTATTTGGCATCTGGCGGCGCCGCGTTGAGTTCCGACGGCAACAAGAGGAGCAGGTAGTTGCTGCTTTCCATTGGCGAGTTGTGAAGAGCGTCGTGTCGAGTTGGCGGCGTCTTAGTCGAGAAAAGAGGCAGGCGAGGGCAGCGGAGCAAGCGCGCCAGATGCTGGTACACGAACGACAGACTCGCAAGCATGCAGAACAGTTTTATCGCTTGAAACTCGTGCCCAAGTGGTTCTACCGATGGACAGCAGCTGTGGCCCAGCGTAAGGAGCTGCGCGCAGTTGAAGGGGCTGCAGTCAGGCGACGAGCACAGACTGCACGGCTTTTGGAGAGGCTCCTGCGGCCACCAAACCCACGTGAGGAGGCACATTCGGAGGTCGATGAAGGGCAGAGTCATGACGTCGAAGACGCCGTCGAACTCGAGCGCAGCGGAGGAAAGCCTCCAACGGCTGCAATGCATTCGATCAGGCGCAGCACTCGAAACAACAAGTTTCCGCTGCGTCAACAGAGGTCGGCGGCTTGGGGGTGCAGTAAGTCGGATTCCTCGTCCTCGTCCCCCGCGTCAGCTGAAGTTCTTGCGAATAGTGCACAGTCTGGATCACAAAGCCTGCCATCAACCCTTCCGCTGAAACAGCGAGCGCCGAACAGCACAGCTGCGTCAGCAACAGTTGCAACTGCGAGTGTGGATCCGCTCTACCGTGCAATGGAGCAGCGGGCGGCGGAACGGAAGCGGCGACGCGAAGCGTTGAAGCTCAAATACGAGCAGCTTGAGCAGAAGAAACGCGAGGCGCAGGAAGAACAGCGCGCGGCTCGGGAAGCATTGGTCATTCACGAGAGGGCGGAGGAGAAGGCACGAGTCCGCGAGAGGAAGTTGGCGGAGGCGCGCGCGTTGAAGGAGAAGGAACAGCGGCGTGATCATCTGATCGAGCAGCGAAATGAGGCTAAGAGGTACAATCGCCGTCGGCTGCTCTTCTACTACGCGCTGCTGCCGTGGCGACGGCAACATGAACTGAACCAGCGAGTGGCGCAAAACACGCGGCAGTGGCACGAGCTCCGGACAGCATACGCGCATTGGAATCGGTGGAAAGAGTTCGTCCAGGTGCGTCGCAAGCTCCGTCGTCGCCGCGAACGAGAACGGCTCGCAGAGGCGACACGACACCACGCGTGTGCTCTCCAACGGCGTGCATTTTGTGGCTGGATGCGACTTCGCCAAGCAACGAAGGCCCGGGCACTAGCGGTTCGGCGACAGGGACAGTGGAATTCGCTGCAGCGATCGTGGACCCACTGGCACCGATGTCTGGCCAACGTGCGCGCTGACCAACAGAGGCGCGCTCGCGAGGCGGCAGTTGAACTCCAGCAGACGCGGCTCCGACGCATCTGCGTGATGTGGCGGCGCGCGACGTGCGAGGCGAAGCACCAGCGGGAGTTGCGACGCGAGAAGGAGCAGCTCTGGCGCAAAGTGCGTGGCTGGCTCAACGAGGAGGCGTGACGGTGAGGTGTTCCTACCAAACTATCCGCCTTTGTAAACGCAGTACGCATATAGGAAACCCCGCCTTCGATTGAAAGCAATCCATGTGGGTTGCAACTTCAACTTGCCACCGCGACTCCTTCGCTTCTCGGTCCTCCATCTTCTCGAACAGGACAACAGGGCATAAACAATCGGCCAGGCTGCGGTACGATTGGCAGCTTTGGCGAGAGCACCAGCTCCCTGATTGCATGGTAGCTATACATGTAGACGATCCGCTGCTGGTGCTCGAGGATGGCTTGCGTACAAAGCGTGTCAGGTACAAGCAGACGCTTCGGTGCAACCGGATGGATGGATGCATGCATGCCAGAAATGGGGCAAACGCCTGTTACTCGCTGAAAAGATGTTTGGTCGAAGCATCAGTGGCGGCGATAACGGCCCATGTAAAGACCCTGGACGTTGGCTACGCTCGTGCACTTCCGCGCCGAAAGCCGGACTTGTTATTGCGACGCAGCCAGTCTGCCCCCTCCTGCTGATTCTGCCAAACGATCGACTGCCAAGTGCAGAGGAGAGGAAAGCTGACCCCCGGGAAGCGGCCGCTCCGCGCGGTCAGTTCGCTGATTGTATCCTGAAAGGCTTGAAGACAGCAGGTTTTGCGAACACTCTCAGCCTATCCAAAAAGCACATGGGATATCCCGTCCAGCCTTTTCCGGCAGTGCTGGCAAGCAAGTGGGACTAATTTAATAACCGGAGCGGTGACGTTCTGCTCCCGTCGTGAACGACTATGCTCTCGCTCAACAAAGGCCTGGCATCGGTTGAGCATGCGTGCCTCCTGCATCAAACCGTCTTACGAGCGAGGCACTGCGACCATCGCAGGCACGGCCGCCTTCCCCACGCTCACTTCCGCTTTTGCCGTGTCTCCCCAAGAAGCAAGCAGTTCCAGCTCTCGCTAACGAAGCATTATGGCGCCGTCTCTCGTCTCCTCCCTCTCCGTGGCCGCTGTTCTCTCCAGCGCCGCGCTGCTTGCGTCTACTGCTGACGCCCACCAAGTCGTTCTGCTACCGGCGCCGACTTACACGACGGATGACAAGGCCACCAAGTACGCCCCGCTGGCCTTCCTGGAGGACCAGGACTTTGCGACCCAAGAGGACTTCACGGCGTGGCGCGAGGACCAGGGTTACGACTCGCTGCGTGCGTTCAATGACGACGCCTCCTACACGGTGAGCGACGGCGCGGACTTCACGTGCGGGTTCACGGACATCAACGGCGACGTGCAGGCCATCCCGGACGACAATGCCATGCGCTCCACCGGCTACACGCACGACGGCCCGTGCGAGGTCTGGCTGGACGACACCATGGTCATGCAGTACGACAACTGCCACGACGTGATCTCGGGCAAGGACTACACCATCGACTACAGCTCGTGCACGGACACCTGCACGCTCTACTGGTTCTGGATGGGAGTGCGCTACCTCAACA
>MBAC02009868.1:0-14877 GCA_001712635.2 Nothophytophthora sp. Chile5
CGCGTAAAGCGCAGTGGGGCTGGGAGGAGGTTCTGCCACCAAGGAACTCCCGTCCCCCCTTCGCCCAGCAGGGCGCCCCGCCCCTACTGGTCGTCCCCGTTTTTTGCCTGTCCGGGGAAGACAGAGCAGTCGCTCGTCACGACGGCCGCCAACACTGGCACTGGCGCGCGAAAGTCCGCCGCGCGATGACCAGGATTACGACAACGTAAGCAAATCAGCGGACGCTGGGAGCGAGGACGAGTCGACTACGATGGAGTGACCTCAGACCGTCGCTCCTGCGTCTCGATCGCGTAGATTTCCATCGGCTCGGGTTCGTTGCCGTTGAGCGACGGCACAAACGGGGACGCGGAAGAGGCCATAACGCTGTCATTTTCACAGTGCGCCGTTGCTAAGGCCTCTTCCAGAGACACGGGGGGATTCCGTGTCAGGTAGAACCGCTGATAGCCAATGTTCATGCCCGTCACGAAGACATGAACCTGCGTTGTCATGTCAATCGGGTTCTTCACGATGCAAGACACTAGATGACGGGCGCGCTGGATGTAATCGCGCATGGGCAACTTCCCTTGCTTCAGGTTCAAAAAGGCGGTGCGCTGTTGAGCTTCATCTTGTGGGGGCTCGAAAGCCAGCCGCAAGTCATCCTTGAGCTAATCCATCGTCGCGAAGCATGATGCGTCGGCGACGCGTCGGCCAAGGGCCCATTCCTTGGCCTTTCCGGAGAGCTTGGAGATCAGGAAGTGAGTCCGAGCGAACTCAGACGTGAGCTGTCGCGCCTCGACAGCCATGTCCACCTCGCAAAACCAGCGGTTGAGAGCCATGCGCTCGGCGCCTTCTCCGTTGTAGATGGAGACATCGAGCTTGACGATGTCATTCTTGTTCTTCGCCGGGCGCGCGGGATTCGTTGCCTGCCGACGCGCTTCGGCAAGCTCACGCGCCATGAACTCATGGGCCGCAGAGTGCTGCTGTGCCTCCGTCCCGGAGAACTGCAGCGTCTGGACAACAGCGTTGCCAGACACGTCCGCGAGGCGGTGGAGGGTATCCCACTCGTAGGTTGTCAAGTGGGGGAATCGGCTGTAGTCCACCGATTCGTCTCCGGATGCCGTCGTCGCTGCGCCGATCGTGCTCATCTTGCGTGGTCGTTGGAAGGACTACGAAGTGCTACCAGGTGTATCGGGGCCACTGCCGCCATCACGTAGACTATCACGAGGATTGAGAACACGATGAACTTCGGGTCGCTGCCGAAGACGTGTGGACTTTGAAGTTAAATTGACTCTGATTGTTATTAAATCTGGCCCGCAAAGGCCGAACATAACGCGCGCTTAGCTGCGAGCCGCCCATTGAGGGGGATCCAGCTAATTGGCTAAAATCCTAAACTATGCAGACATCTGTCCAATCACAGACTGCCAAGTTGCACCCAGCAACTTTTCACCTACTTTTGCTGGTGTATTCCTAAGCTCTAGAGTGTGGGTGGTTTGTCAAGTTAGCGCGGTACCGAAGCAAACAATGTCCTGGTGATTGGCACGTCACAGTGACAGACCTTCAACACCGGAACTGTACATCAATTGCTCACCCGACTCAGACCCAGGTAGCTGGGCATCCTGTCGTTCGTGCGGCTATCACTGCTGACTTCAGCGCGTCAGCGCAGTCGTTGATGACACAGCTACGTCATCAAGCCGGTATTGGATGTAGTACTAGCATGATATAACGTGCAAAGCAGCAAATACAGGCGAAGATATTCTCAGAGGACCCCATGACGATTGGTCTTCTACCCAGCTTTCTGTCCGACTTCCAGCGCCTCAACCACGGAACGTCCATCAAAACGCAGTGTTACGAGTCAGGACACTTCAAGCGAGAGAACGTCATCTGGATCTGGCTATGTTTGCGACGAGTCAGTGTCTGTACGGCGTCGACGCCGCATACATGAAACACCGGAAATACAACGGTGTGCAGATCGTGATGGTCGGACGTGACGGCAACTTCAACAACCGTGTCGCCGCCGTGGCCTTAGCTCCAGTTGAAGACTACGACAACTACTTGTAGTTCTTCGGTCGCATCACTTCACACGGATTCCCGTTGGCAACTGTTCCGGTGTTCACCGATCGTCACAAGGGTATCATCTCAGGAAATACGGAATTGGGCATCTTCAACATGTTCTGCGTCCGACACATAATTGGTACGTTCGCGAATGTCGGATGTTTTAATATGTGAGTGCTGACATATTGTGACCCGCAGGGATCATGCGAAGCGACAAAGCGGTCCGGCATCTGGTCTCCCAATATACATTTGTATGGGCAGCCAACGCGTCGACCACCGAAGCTGAGTTCAACCTCAGCATCCAGAAGCTTGCCGATGTTAACACTGCAGCAGCACAAAATATCAAGGATATATTCCTGTGACGAAGTGGACGCTCTACACACACTACCGAACGACTCGTTTTTACGGATGGCGCACCACCAACTTTGTGGAGAGTGAACAGGCTCGAAGCTTGAAATTGAAGCCACGTCACATGCTCCCGAACGAGTACTTCGTCGCCTATGCCAACATATTGATGAAAGAAGCCTACGACCGCCAGAAGTATGTGGAAGCTTGGGAAAAGAAACCCCCGAGTGTTCACCCCACAAGCGGAACGCGAACACTAGCACCAAATCCAAGAGGCAGCCGCCTACATTGTCAACTTCAGCTCTGACTCTGTCGCATTTGTGTCCCAGCTCAGTTCGCCCCTCAAGCAGAGGCAAGTTACTGTAAGTATCGATGGGCCAATCTGTTCGTGCGATCACTAGGTTCAACTCAGCATCACATGCAGGCGCATCTCCGAGAACATTCAGCCTGGAAGACTTCCACAGTCTCTTTTGGCCAGCTCGATGATGGCCAATTGCAACAGAGTCGAGCGCTACAAGTATGAGCAACGGCCACTTCTTATTCCGGAACAAGCGTCGCTGCAGCGCGACGACGATATCATGCCAGCACAGATTCAACCTCAAGCTGGACGACCACGGAAGAGAAGCATTCGAAGCCGTGGTGAGGTTGGTCGTGTGCGCAAGCTGTACATATGCGGTAAGTACGGTAAGGCGGACGGTCATAACAGCGCATCGTCCAGGTGGGTGAAGTGACGAACATGAACTAAAGGGTTGAATATCATATTCTCCTTGACACCCATAAAAAACCGTCTAATCCTGTAATCTGTGGGAATTGCTTTGACGTGCCAACCGAGAACGTGTGTATCCAGGGATTAATCTCATCAGATTTGCTGGAGTGACTATCAGGCAACTCTCGGTGGGGGTACATTGAGCTTTTTGAGTTGCCCAGTCTGATCAATTGAGACTCACCCGAAGGTGGAGCAGACTGGACCAGGTCGTTGGTTATGTCTCAGATCCGAACAAGTACTTATACACGAAAATTACATCAAGTTGTCAAACGCATCACACAAATTACTACTGCTGAGGAAATTGAACCCGCACCACCTCGAATTTGTTCCTAGTATACACACCACTCCAATAAAGTGCATCTAACGAGAGAAATTGCATTTTGCAATTGTTACGTTCACATTGGTTACGAAACGGGTTATTCCCTCCATGAGTACGCATCCGAAAATTTCAGTAATATTTCCTTCGCTTGGTGTTTAAAACAAATTGTGTCACGTTTTGTTGAAATATTCCACTTGTGTCACCTTTGGAATTTTCCCTTTTATCAATAAATCACCTAATCATTTATTCTACAGATGCGCATGTGTAAAAAAAAATGATGTATTACGTTGATAATTCAAGTTTACCAAGATAAACCATGTGTTAAATAAATCCAGCAGTTACTCTGTTTCTGAACTGTGGCGGGAGAAACCAACCAAAAGAGAGTGACCGGTCTCCAAGACCGCCTGGTCGATAATGTACCAACGCACTGCATTTTCCAATCGTTCGCCTACCGCCCAAGCCGTTCTCCTCCCTGCTGGCCTTCTATCAGCCTTGTGCTATCTCCGCTATACCGAAGGGCCCTCCGAGCGTCCAAGTCGTCCAAGGGTTGGCTACACTGCGCTCGTTCAACGGCTCTCTGCGCCGCCACGTTGACGGCGACTCTTCATACGTGTTGCTATCCTGAAGATGGTGTGCTGAGTCGCTGGGGCTGGTGTGCCTCCACACTATGTGCTGCGCACACGACTCTTCGGTATGTGCGCTGTGTTTTGGAATGTCCCGAAAGGTCACGCATACTTGACTAACTCTTATGGCTGTATTGTTTGGTGCTATTTGAGTAACAGAATATTGAGTCATTAATACTGCAATAGACTGCTGTTGATACATACCTAATTTTCCTGTGAGTGTTTGCCGTCGTTGTGCGCTCTTCCATAAGGCGAGCATCGGGTACGAACTGGCGGTGCGAAGTTCGTTGGGCTCAGACGCTGAGAGAGTCGCGATGCGTGCGGGCTCATTTTTTGCGTCGTTCGTCGCCCATCGACACATGGCGCGCCAGCACTGAACGATAGTGGTCCCTGTCTTGAAGGCGCAGTAGGTGCAGGTGCGTATGCGCGTTCGTCAAGGCCACGCAAAGACGCGAAAGCTGGTCGTAGCGGCATTCGATCCACTTGTAGGCGGCGTACATCACGCGCCACAGCTTACTCATTCTCCCGAAGAAGTCTCGACAAGGACACGGTCAGATCCCACGCCGTCGTTGCGGGCGAGGTCATTATGGTTGAGAGTTCCTCCACGCGGCTTGCGCTTCGGCTGGACCGTGCGCAGATGCGACTGCGCACCTTGGTAGCCCATGTCCACATGTACCACCCACTCGTCCGGGTATTCTCGAGCGCCCTCTCCAACGTCCGACTCTGCTCTCTCAGCGCGCGTCTTCTTCAGCATACTCCGGTGAACCTCCGCCCGATCCATCATGATCGTGAGGTCGGACTTGGAACCTGGAGCGTGCATCGAAACGTCGACAGCGAATCCAGGGTACGCCACCGAGCACTCCAGTTTGTAGCCGTACAGTTTGTGTTTCCCGGAGTAGTAGTGCTTCTGCTCAATAAAGCTTCCCTCCGAGCGATACGCTGGCTAAAAGGTGACATCCGTAGCGTAGAGAGAATACGGGTAGTTAACGAAAGTATTCCCTGCAGCTCGCTGTTCTGTCATCGCGGCAGGGCGTACGTAGTGCTCAAAGAGAACGGGTTCAATGATCTCGAACACCTTGTACATCATCTTCTCAAACGTAGCCGTTTGAAGCCTGAAGGCAACCGCGTGTTTAGCCCACGTGTCGTAGTGCTTGAGAACAGTGAGAGCCATGAAGAAGGCATCGCGGTGGGTCGTTTCGCGCTTCCTGCCGCGACCCATCGTCCACGTCAACTGCATTTCCACCTCCACGATACCCCATAGAGTAGTGAACTCCTCCACAGAGAAATTAATCATCGTGAGGAGGGCTTCAGGGCCACCTTCCTCGAGGAAGCTGTCAGCAATGGGGAAAGCCGAGTCCAGAGTCTCTTCTTCGATATGGAGAGAGACGCTTCCGAAGCCAGCCGAGCTTTCGCGTAAGTTCTGCTCTTCAGTGTACTATTGGAACTGGAGGCGGTTGACTGATTCGGTGGCGTCCATGGTGGTGGTGGTGGTGTAGGGAGGTTCCTTTGTAAATGAAAGCAAAATGAAGTTACTTATGAACGCGGGAATTGCAAAGGAGCTTAACTGATACTCAAAGCATGGCTGGGTGACTTGCGTTGGGAAATGACTGGATGCTATCCATCACCATTATGCGACAACAGCAACAAGCGCATTTCCTTTGATAAATGTGAATTTACTCTGTAGTTTAATCAGATTCTTTGTATTTGCGAATTTTAGCAGTCTTCCGTTGGTGACACCGTAAATAACGTTAAACCTAAGATATCACCGCGTACTCAAATATTTCCGATATAATACCATATTTATCGTATTGAAAAAATCAAATGATCAGAAGTGAACTTAATGAGCAAGTGAATAAATGGAAACCAAAGATTAGCAGAACGAATAAAGATTCTCTTCGAAATTCAGTTCGAGTTATTTTCGGACGAGCCCGATTCCCATGTGTGCTTAATTTCGGGCTAACAGCAACAGCAATTACCTTTGACCACCTTTTCCACCATGCCTTGGATCACATGCTCGACTTCCCGCCTCAGATGAAACGAGTCAACCCTCTCGAGCATAGGATTGACCGGTCCACTTTTTGTCACGCCCAAATAGGCACCTCAGCACTGCTGAGCCAGCAGTAGCTGTGCCTACTGATGGTGCCAATTCTACAGCACGCGATAGCATGTGCGAGTCTCGACCCGCAGTTTTGTAGAAGCGGTGTTGGCTAACTCGGTCTGCTGCGTCTCCCTTGTTCACAGGCATCTTATAGGAAGGCGAGAGCACGCCTGACTTGACAGTTGAGGTCCGTCACAAACAGTTTCATCGTTCAAACGGTTTTCACATCGTCGGTTGCGGATGCAGGCTCCCAAGCAGGGAAGAGGCAGCGAATCGGTGCCATGAGTAGGAAGTAATGATTTCGGTTGTGCAACTGTGGACGAGCCCAAAGGAATCGTTCTATAGGTGCGTTTTAAAGTAAGCGATATTACATATTGGCTGCTACCCCAACGGCAACATGCGGTGTTGGAGGAAATGGGGCGTGAAACGCTCGCGCACATGATTATAATTAGAATATCATCGCCGCTGAGAATATCCCTAGCGCCTGGATACAAATAAGTTGATAAGAATTGCCAGTACAGTTGCAATATACATGCCCTCAGAACTCCTGCGAGCCAACACAAGCCCCAATTTCCGTTACGTTGTTGGGAGTATCCTCATCATAGCCTTCGTTGCGTTTCTCAGCCACGTCTAATAGTGTTTGTTTGTGCGTGCGGCTTCTTCCCATGCTCCTGGTCAAGGCACTTCCTCTTTTGCTTCCTCCCACCGACAGACCTCAACGCACCGCCCTCATTTCCCAGCTCCCAAGTCAAGATGGCTATTAAACCGCTGTCATCGCCGATCCCGACCTCTCGCCAAGGCATATCTAGCGTCGGTATGCTGCACACGAGCACGTCTTCTCGACACCTGTACGAGCTGCAAGTGAAGACCACCAACTACGAGGCCATGATGAAGCGCTTCCAGCTGCGCAAGGTACCGAAATCGCAGGGGCCCCGGATTTCCACACCCCGGGCCCGGCGCCTCGTCATCGATAAGGCTATTGGCAGCGCCAAGAGACAGAATCGCCCGCCGCCCGCACGGTTCTCACTGAGGCGAACGATGCGCTCGATAACGCGCTGGAAGACGTGGCGTTGGGTATTGCAGTCGCTGGCGTCGCCCATCCTGCCGAGCAGTTGGGTTGCCACACTCCAGGGGATCGTCATGCTCTGCACCTACCACTTCCAGCTTTTCTATCTGCCGTTCGCTCCCAGCTACTACCCGGATGGATCAACAGGCACCACAGCCATCAACATCACCCTGGAGCTCGTGTTCCTCCTGAATCTCCTCCTGAACTTCAACACGGCCTTCATGCGTCAAAATGGGCTAGTGACGTCGCGGATGCTCATCGCGCGCAACTATTTGAATCGGTGGTTTCTGCTCGATCTGCTGTCAGCCATCCCGTTGAATGGACTTCAGTATCTGGTCACAACAGGCGCCACCCGCATCATCAGCCAGCAAGAGACGGCGCTCATGACGCTGCGTCTCCTGAAGATCACGTTCATCGAGCGAGGCGTCCTGCTCAGTCGCGTGATGCGCATCGGCAAACACCTGATCGTGTGGTTTCGCTACTCGCGCTACTCGCACTTGCTGGGGATTGCACAGCTCCTGTGGCTAGTGCTGCTCATCGCGCACTACATGGCGTGTCTGTGGCACGTGATATCCAATCAGCACGTGACAGAAGGGAAGAGTGTGGCCGAGAGGTACGTCGCAGACTATTACTACGCCGTGAGTCTCATCCACGGACAAGGCAGCCCCATTGGTTTGTGGGACGAGGACTTCTTCTCCACAGTAGCCATCCTCGTGGGCTCCGTCGTCCTGGCCATCGTCTTCGGTAACGTGGCCATGCTTGTGTCCAACTTCAACGCTAACACAACCAACTACCACCGCAAGATGGAGGCCGTCTTCGGCACCATGAACAAGATGAACCTGCCGGAGAAGCTTCGCGAGCGCATAATCGAGTATTACACGCACGTGTGGGATGAGTACGAGTCTCTGGACGGCGATGTGGTCAAGTTCCAACGCGAACTGACCCACTCGCTGAGCCTCGAGGTCGGGTTGTACAAGTATATGAACCTAGTGACCGAGATTCCGTTTTGGAAGGACTGCTCGCCCGACTTCGCCACGCAAATCATCTTGAATCTGACCGTACGCATATATCTCCCCGACGACTACGTGGTGCGGAAGGGCGAGACAGGTGATGCGATGTCCATGGTCAATCGAGGCATCTGTGCACTGTCGTACGTGCAGGATTCCGAGAGCACGAGTGATGTTAACAATGGTGAGGGGGTCGCTAAGTTTGGTTTGGGTGATGGAGTTGGAGGGACAGAATTCGACTCAAGTTTGGGCTTCGGTAGTGTATCACTCGGAAGTAAAGTCAGCTTCCGAGTGGAGTCGTCGGTGTCTTCCATGGATACAGAGCATTCTTCCCAAGTCCGTCCGCAGCAGTACCAGCCTAGTGGGGGAGACTTCAAGGCGTCGATGACTGCCAGGTCGTCAGACCCCTCCGAGAGGAACGAGACTCAGTTCCTGTTCCCTGGTCAGACTTGCGGGGAGATGAGTCTGCTCATGAACCACGACCAGCCTATGAGCATCCGAGCAGTCACGTATGTGGAGATGTGCATCCTCGATCGCGCCACCTTCCAACGGCTTCTCTCGCGCTACCCGAAGGATCGACGTACGGTACTCATGCACTTGTTGCACGACTGCATCGACAAAGGAGTGTTTCCGTTCGCATGGGAGGAGGTTTGTGACGTCGTTCTCAGCCAGCGACAGCGCACTGGCGACCCAACGGCCACTCTAGCCGACGTCGATGCTACCATCACCTCGACGGAAGCGGCGGAGGCGCTCGTGGAGCGTCTGGACGTTGACTTCCCAGACGAGACCATCAAGTGCGGCTTCCAGGGGTCCAGCAAGCCCCTGGATCTCCAACTGCCACCTGTGGCCAGAACTACAACGGTTGAGCCTGCTCCTTCAGTCTGCGCATGCCAATGTCAGACCATGCACCGGCCATCTCCTTCCATTTTAGTGACTGGAGGCAAATCCGAACCCGTCGAGGATAAGGATGCAGTCGGTGCATCGGCGACAGCGTCAACTCGAGTATCTGTGAACAGTGATGTCGGCCGTGACGAGATGATGGAGATGATGCGTGCTATGACAGATTCCATGCATCGGATGGAAGGAGAATTGAAATCGGTGAAGGATCGGCTGGAACAAATTCACTCGGTGTCTTCACCTAAGAGATTCTTAGCCTATCGCCACTCGAGCCTAGGCGCGATCACGGAGACGTCGGTAGCTTCTGCCATTGCTGCAACGACCGTTGCGAGAGCTGACACCGTCACGGCTGAGCTGCCTCCACGCCCCAAACAGTTGCTACGCGTGAACAGCGAAAACGCACGAAGAATCGGCACGACCATGAGCCCAGAAGGCAAATCCCACGTACCAAACCACCAGCAAGAGGTGCAGCCTAGCTATAGACTCACACGGTCCAGCAGCACGCCTCTCGCGGACTACCACGGCGACTCGAAACAGAACGAAGTCGTAGCTCCTCAAAACAGGTACGAGGCTTTCAGCGAACGAGACCGTACTGGGCAACGGACCTTATTCCAGACTCCGGCTGTCTCTCCTCTGGCGGACCGCTCACTCGTTCCGAAAAAGTGGAACTTCTTCAGCCACTCGTGGCGAGATGTCGGGCCCCTTGATCCCAACGTCCTCACACCTGATTCTACGTCGGTGGAATCAGGACGAGCCCCAACAGGAGCAACTGAGGTCACACTGGCGGATCAACTATGGAACCGAAAGAGCAGAGGCGACGTCAGTGACGGTATGCGCTCTGATTCAAGTCTAGAGGTCTCCGGAGTCGTAGCGAAGCGTGTGGGACGAAGCGTCCGAGGACTCTTGCGCAGACAAACGATGCATCAAATTGGACGACCCAGAACATTTAAAGATCGCCGACGTCCCCTGACGCGGATCCCATCGCGTCGCTGGTCACAGTCCGACAAGGCCCGCTTCGATGCTACACACACCGACTAAGATTGTGGCGACGATCGATCAAGAAGTCCGGAAACCTGCCGACGTCTTGACAGGGAATTTTGCCAAAAAGGATGGCATGTTTTTACAAAATTTCCAAAATAGGGAATAGGTTGCCACAAAAGGTGACTTTCGCAAAAGATCACGAATAGTCCAATTTGTAAAATATTAGACAAAAATGGTGCTCAGAAAAATAAGTAAAAAAAAAATTAACCCCTTGGGTACGGTAGCTGAATAAACTGCGTTTGGAGATAGCTCTTACGCTGTATATACAGCGTAAGGATTTTTCACTTGATTTCAGTATTGAAAATTTCAAACCCCTTCCCTATGTATACAAACATCCATACTAATATCGTAGAGGAGAATGGGGTTTCTCAAACCTATCCACCGCGGGTAGGTCTCCACAAGTACAACTCCAAGTTTTACAATTTTTGAATATGTGATGTGAAAGGTACAAGCCGCAACGTTTGAATAAATTGATTTAAAGTGGGAAAACCGATCAAAATCGGTTTTCCCGCCTTTTCGGGTTGGACTCCATCGCCGTTTATCCACCGCCGTTTCTCCCCCGCCACTCAAAATCGGGGGATTTCCGATTTTAAGTGGCGGGGGAGAAAAGGCGGCTGTGGCACGCAGGAATCGGCGTCAAACGATAGCAATGCGAGGACCGGAAACCTTCCGTGTGCTTTGGTCGGAGCTGGAGGCGGCGGGCTGGACGTCGAAGGTACCATCGACTCGCAGCTTGGAGATCCGCTGGAAGTACATCAAGCCTGCGGCGAATCCGGATGGCGAGCAAGGCGAGGATTACTTCCTCGGAGAAGAGGAGCTGTTCCAGTACGCAGCGAAAGGTAAAACGATGTGGTATTTCGTCCTGAATATTGCGATAAAGCTATAACCTCTGTTTGCATGCAGTGACCAGGGAACAAGCGGGGAATCGAGTTAGAGGTAAGTGCAAGTGCTGGAACGAAGACGAAGTGGCTTGTGGGTGCATGCTAATGATACAGATTTTGGTATTGATAATGAAATAGAAATACGACGTGAACGAGAAGCGCTTGCGATGATCACTCCACCGACCGTTGTGCCTCCTTCCCCGGCCATTTCTGTGACTCTGGCGAGTTACGCGCCCCCTTGCGCAGCTGTTACGGCCTCACAGGTCGTAACAGCCGCAGTTTTGACGGCGGCGAATACTGCAGCGGCAAGATCAACCGCGCCACTATCGTCTATTGAAGTTTCAGCCTGTTCTACGGGAGAGCAAGCGAACGACCGGACGGAACCAGCGCAAGTACGGAGCAGAAGTGATGGTATGCCTGACAGATACAGCGCTGGTTGATAAATCAGAACACTAACCAGTATATGATGCTTTGTGGGTATTTTAGAGGCCATCGAATGTCATTGGACCAGTGGCGTAGCAAGTGATGGACATCGCACCGCTCCTTCGTCGCGTCGACATGCATCTGCAGCGTCTGATTTGCATGCTGAGGCAAAAGAAGAGGACAATGGCCCCGACGGAACGCCTGGTACGTGGCATTGTTTAGAAGCATGTTCTACAGCGTATCGATGATGCTAAGCTGGGCGTGTTGCTATTGCTGTTACTGAAGCTCCTGAACCTGCTACCGACATTCTTGCCGGCCTTCAAGATGATTTGAACGTGGACCTCGACGATCCAACAAGCTACTGCACTCTCGATTCTGGAGATGAGGCTGAAGAAGAGGATCTGGACGATGTCGACGACGACGAACTCACCGAGGAGGACAGCTCCGATGCGATTGACGAAGATGATGAAGAACTGTACGCCAGCGAAGAACGCCATTTCGCCGACACGTTCCTGGACACACTTGGCGGTCCCGAGCGCGTAGCAGCTGGTGAGGTTGTCGGCGACCGATATCGTGAGCTATCCGTCGACGGGTGGCATGAGATAGAGACTCCTGACACGGAATCTTATCTCCAGGCGCCCTACGTACCTGTTGAAGACACCGCTGGCTATCCGCATTTACGAAAACCAGACTACGGACCTACGCCAGATGCAATGAAATGTGGACGTTCGCCTTTCGCACTGTTCTTCTATTTCATGCTGGTGGCGTTATGGCAACATATCGCGGTGTGCAGCAACTTGTACATGCAAGAACAACTCGAGCCTCGCGTGGATGCCTATTTCGCGAGACTGAATCCATC
This sequence comes from Nothophytophthora sp. Chile5, assembly GCA_001712635.2. NCBI lineage: Eukaryota > Oomycota > Peronosporomycetes > Peronosporales > Peronosporaceae > Nothophytophthora > Nothophytophthora sp. Chile5. The sequence continues at coordinate 12,357 of MBAC02009868.1, forward strand.
TTCGAGTGGCTCGGATGGCGCGCAGAAAACCAGACGCGATGTCCGTTCAGAGTTCCAGTCTATCAAGCCGATTCAACCCCACGAACTGTGCATCTATATTGGACTGCTGGTAGCCCGTACCAATGCGCCGAACCGCGAGCGCCTATCGAACCACTGGAAGCAAGCTGAAGAAGGAGCGATTCCTCGCGGGACGTTTGGCACGTTTCTGTCGAGAGACCGATTCATGCAGCTCACGAGAAACCTTCACTTTACAAGCAACTTAGACCCCCGAGCCAAGTCAGACCGAGCGTGGAAGATTCGCTCGGTCGTCCACGTGCTTCAACAGACGTTCCAGAAAGGATACATCCCCCCAGCCGAACTTAGCTTCGATGAAGCTATGCTTCCGTCTCGGAGCTCGTTCAACCGAACGCGAGTATACATGAAAGATAACCCCCACAAATGGGGCACCAAACTCTTCATGCTGTGCTGCGCGCGTGCTGCCTATTGCATCAGGTAAGTTGTATGATACATTTTATGCTATGATGTATATTCGCTTACTTGCGCTGTATATGATGTATTGTTGTTGTATCATGGCAGGTTCGAAGTGTACTGCGGGAAAAAGCAGCACATCCAAGACAATAGCGCCATCGATATGAAATCGGGTCCAGCTGCAGTTGTCCGCAATTTGAAGGCCGTGTTCGGCGAAGGAAACCCAGGCATGGGAATGCGACTTGTGGTTATTGATCGCTTCTACACATCGGTAGCCCTCGCGGTACAGCTATTGCTCATAGGGTTCTACACCACCGGAACACCAACCGCCTCGGGTTTTGCAAGGCCGTTGTCGACAAGAGGAAGAAACAGCCTAACACCATACCACGGGGATCGGTCCGGTTCGCGCGGTCGAACAAGGTCAAAGAGATGACTGCGATTTGCTGGTGGGACAGCAAACCAGTCCATTTCTTGTCGGTCGGTGGCAGCCTCCGACTCGACCGTGTGGCGCGGCGTGAAAAAACTGGTGAGCAGAACGAGGTCTCGTGTCCGCGAGTGATCAAGGACTACCACAAGCTGATGGGCGGAGTTGATGTGCATGATCAACTCCGCCTTCAGCGTTACTCGCTTCAACGATCTTTGAAGTTTCGGAAATACTACAAATGCCTCTTTTGGGGTCTCGTCGACCTCGCGATTACCAACGGCTACATCGTCCACCGCGCCTTCCACAAAGGAAAATCGACCAAGGCAATGACGCACGTGCAATACATGCGCCAACTGCATCTACAATTGATCCAACTCGGTGCGGATGACATGTACGAGCAAAATAGGTTTGTGACGGGTAAGTCTGGTGCTGTTTTGTATGCGCTGTATATGCAGCCTAGCTAACTTGTATGTACATGTTTTAGAGGGGGACGAGCGTACACTTCAACAAGATGAAGACGCTGCAGCTGAACATGTTCCAAATCAAGTCGACGAATGGCGCGACCACTCGGGTCAACGCAAGCGTGCGCAGAAGAACTGCAAAGTCTGCGCGTTGCTGAGTGACGAGGGGAAACGCGGCGCTACTACGACGTATTACTGCGACGGCTGCGACTTTCCAGGTCCTATCGCGTTGTGCATGAAGCCCAAGTGGCCGATCCGCAACAAAATCATGAGGTGCTGGGAGATCTGGCACCATGAGTACAACAATGGTAAGTCTCTGCCTCCAAACAAGAAGGGCAAAATTCGCGTGCGCTCCAAGAAGAAAGCTACTGCATCTCCATCCAGGTCCCCCGCCAAGCGTCGTCGCACGGATAGTTCAAGCGAGTAGCTCCTGCATGCTTCCTTTCATGTTTGCCTCTCCATTTTAGGTTTCAATGCATTTCTCTTCTTTGATCGCGCACACGCACATTTTCCACTGTGGATACTGCCGTACACAACCCATTGATTGCGTTTGGGGAATCTGGCATCTTCTGAACAGCTGGTCAGTTGTACTTCACATTTGGATTGGGTATTCAAACGAAGAAACCACCTGTTGTGATTGCGCACTTCGACCGATTTGAGCTGTTGCTTTTGCTTTATGAATTGTATTCATTGTTTGGCCCCCTTTTTGCATCACCTCATTGTCTATAAATCTGAAATTGTTTTTGACATTTGGGATGCTCTTTGGTACAAACGTTGAACGGTTTTGTCAGGTCCACTGTTCATGACATTATTATGCAGCGTAAAATGCACCGACTTGTATCCAAGAGATACATCTTATACACCATAAAGAAATCCCAATCCCTTATGGTCTCGTTTTTTTTCGGGAAACCAAGGAAACACCTAGCTATCCCTACCCTATAGTATACAAAAGTTAGTACGTTTTTACGCTGTATATACAGCTTTAGCTACACTAAAATCTGCCGTACCCAAGGGACGTGTGCGCGGTGTTGGGCCGGCTGGAGGTGACGGACGGCGGCTCGTGCGGCAACGACAAGGTGCTGGAGACCACCACGCGCGAGAACTGGCTGTCAGCGACGCAACGAGCTGCTGGCGATACCGACTGGCGACGTGTGTTTGGATACGGCCT
>MBAC02009871.1:0-14149 GCA_001712635.2 Nothophytophthora sp. Chile5
CGGCTCCGGCTCCTTCACGAACTCGCGGGCCTCCGACTGGATCTCGCCGTGCATGCTGCGCAGGCTCTCGAGGGCGGCGCGAGCGCGCGGGTCGCTCAGCTTCGACGAGATGGTCTCCCACTCCATGGTGCGGGCCTGCACGGCGCGGCGGACGACTTGCTGACGGAGCTTGAGCATCTTTACGGCGATCTGGCGGGCGGTCGGTCGGTCGGTCACTGCTTCCCTGTGTTCGTGATGTGAATCCCCCCTGTTGGCGGCTTCTCGCTGCCTTTGGTTCCGGTCGCTCCCCCATTCGAGGGGCGGAGAGCGCGTGTGCCACAACTGTAGCATTCGATACCCTTCCTATCTGCTATATCAGTGGCCATCCCATACTCAATACTGATTTCCAAGAATGGATTGATTTAACAGCCTGTATAAATGCATACCTGAAAATGAATTGTCCGGTGGTTGGAGAGGTTGAATTGAGCTGTTGCCCTTTGAATCGATACCGATTCGATGAATTGACCATGCGTTTTGGCGGGTCACATGGAGGAGACGAAAGATGATGGATGCGGCATTTCCTCATCGAAGCTCGGATCGCCAGACCACCGAAGCGGGAAGGAAGCATGTCGCGCCCCAATGAGACTGGCTGGGAGAAGATGAAGCGCCGCGTGCGCGAGGAGCCGCTGGTGCCTCTGGGCTGCGCGGCCACGGCTGTGGTGCTGATCGGCGGACTCGCGTCCTTCGGTCGCGCGGCGGACGCCCGGACGCAGCAGAAGTTCATGCGCATGCGTGTGGTGGCGCAAGGCGCTACGGTCGTGGCCATGGCGCTCGGTGGCTTCATCGGTCTCAACCCCAAAGAAGATGATAAACAGAAGAGCTAGGCGCCGGCTAGGCGGACCACGGCGATGCCCTTTGAAGCAACGAAGGCATCTGCAACGTGCGGCAGCTTCGAAGGCCAGACGGAAAGGCAGACAGACCGGCGACCTGATGAACATGAGTGCTCAAGCAGACAGAGGACGTGCCGATCAAGTGGCCGTGGTCTGCGAGTCGCAGGCTGCGATCGTCAGCTTTCAGGCAGGTTACGGGTATGCGGCGATCGATCTGTGTGTTGGATATGAAAATTTTGATTTTAGCAGCTCGTCTTGTGCCTAGCTTGCAGCTGCGCCGCGATCTGCTGACGGTGCTCAGCTCTCGTTTACCCTCTGCCTCCTTCGCTGCCAGCATTTGCGTTTGCTGCATACATACATGCAGCAGTAGCGCTTTATATGTCATCTTGGAGACACTAGCCCACCACCACCACTCCAGCAGAGCAACCACCCTCATCAAGATGCTGGGAGTATGGGCTCGTTTCCTCACTCTCTCGAGATGAGACCCACTTTTCGCACATACTTGGTCGCCGCAATCCCTTTTTGGCATCTCCCTCGTAAGGAGTGATGGTCGACGCTTCAACTTCTGAGCTGCAGAGCTGCGCATCCGTGCCATTTCCGGTTCCAGCCAAGAAAGCAACAAGTTGCGCCTGTGTGTTGCTCGCCAACACCCGTGTGTCCGCCAGGAATCGTGTCTTCAAGGCACCCAGAAGAACAAAACCCATGACGACGCCTCCGTTCCGGCTGGGGAAGTCCGAGAACGAGCCGTTGGGAGCCACGCTGAGCATTGAGCAGGAGCAGTCGGTAAATTTAATGTGTTACCGCGGGAATTCCAGAGCGCGCCAGCAGAACAACTTGTCGATGCCAACGGCGCCCTTGGGCTCGTTCTACACAGAGAGCGGCCGCGTCGTGATCCACGATGGCTATTTTTCGGCGCAGATTCACCGGACGCAGGTGCTGCAGGACGACAACTACGCGAAATACACGGAGTACGTGCTGCGCTGCCAGTGGCAGCCCAAGGAGATGAGGGAATCAACAACGTAGCTCGTGTCAAATCGCTTCGTTATGTTCGAGACACTGCACGAGGCCCCCCGAGCGTAAGACCCCCGCAGCCGTGGCCACGATGCCGCTGTTCCCACGCAATCAAATGTTGGATCTAAGGATCTAAGGACGTCGCGGAGGATGGAGCCAAGAGAGGTCAGGACTCGTGGGCTGCTGGGTGAAAACGTGCTGGGCCTACCGAGCGTACCAACGTCGTAGGCTCAGGAAACGAGAGAGAAGAAGCCTGCACTGCCTTCTAAAAGCTCGCTTGCTGAATCTGCGGCGTTGGTACGCTTGGTATGCCGTACAAGCTTTCACGCGTTGCGATCTCCTCGCCTTGTCGTTATGTATTTCTTGGTCGTGAGCGGCGTTTTCAAGGACACGACGGGAAGCTTGAGCACTATTGTGGAGGAGTGCAAGCAAGGGCTGGGGAACTACGCGACGCAGATGCTGGACCTATGCGTGCGGTTGTCCAAGACGCTGAACGTGCCGGAGTTGGACAGCTTCTTCAACTTGTCGCGCCAAGTGGAGCGCTACTACCGTCAGCTTGTATCGAGCACTCCCAGCGCCGCGGGTGAGGTCGGTGGCGCTCCAGATTCGGGCTTTGGCCACGCGCTGAATGTGAACGCAAGCGCCGCCGACGCCATGGCGGCTCACGAGCAGGCGCGTTTGGCCACAAACTGCCCGCGCTGCTGAACGAGGAAGAGCTCTCACACACGGAGCAGGCCGTGGGATACTGAACGCGTCCATTCGCATCGCTCGCGGCGATCTGCGTCATGACCCAACGGTGCAACACTGCCCCAACGACTGCATACAGCTGGCGCCGCGCCTGCATATTTGGTCCACCCTGGACAAGTCGAATCCAAGGTGTGATATTGTGATCCGTGAAGTGACGTACTCGGTGCGCCACAACAAGCAAAATGCTGCGTTCGCGCGCGACGCCATCGCCAAGACGCTGTCAGCCGGCTCTTCGATTGGTCGTCGAACAGGTGAACGTATCGCTGGGCCACTGCTGCCGTACGTTGGCGTGCTGGACACCTTCGGCTTCGAGGCGCTTCAGAACAACGACCCCGAGGAGCTGCTCGGAACTACACGTATGAAGTGCTGCAGGCGACCTTCACCAAGCAGGTGGCCATCGTCGAGATGGCGATGTACAAGCGCGAGGGCATCGCGGTGGATAAGATTAGGTGTCCGGACCACCGTGAGCGCGGAACTCATCGCAACCAAACCCGACGGCATTCTCAGGCTGTTGGACACCGAGGCCAAGAATTCTGAGCACCGCGACAAGAAATTCTTGCGCACGCTGCTCGGCAAGCACGCAAAGCATCCACACTTATCGCAGCCGCACGCAAAGGATATGAAGCAGATGGCCCTCGTGCGCCACTATGCCAGTGCTGTGAGCGACACCAGCGACTCGTTCATCAACAATAGCGACAACACGACTCCGCAGGTCATGAAACCTCTTCCTAAGCTCAACCAACAAGTTAGTGGCAGTGCACAGATGAACAGCATGTCCACGCCGACGGGCCAGGTGTACACGGTGGAGATTCCGGACGACGTCTCGGACAATAACTGCGAGCAGCTGAACAATTGGCGCGAGCGCGCTCGCCGAATCGGACGTAGACTATCGCATTGATGCATCCTCGTGAATCAATGATCCGCCTTTGTTGCCAACTGAAACGCTGACGCAGTAGCAAATGCGCTGGGCCATCGACTTTCTACATCTCCGACTCAACAGCATGCGGCCTCGGTGTCCAGTCGGCGTTCCAGGGCGCCAGTCATGGGACATGGCCGTCCATCTGGGCAATTAAACCAAAGACTAGCGACCGGTGAACCCCAAAACGGCGCCGCTGGCGGTCAATTGCGTCACGGTGACGAGCGTTTGTGTTCCCCTCGCCAACATCCGCGCCGCTCGCTCGAAATTGTGTCCTCAAACCATTCAGGAGACCAAGAAGCGAGAGCTATTCGCGCTTGCGGTCGCGGTGGCCAAGCGGCAGGCAGAGCAGCGCAACGAGCGCGAGGAAACCGAGCGGCGCAAAGAGTAGTCGCTGCAGGACGCCGTCAGCGTCAGCGCCGACTTGCTGGGCGAGCTCGCGCAGGAGAACCGTGTGTCCATTTCGGCGGGCCAGATGCACGGGATGGAGGTTCTCACGCACGTGCGAACTCGGCGATGTGGTCAAGGGCGAGACGGGCGATTCGAGCGCCATTGTGAAAGAGCCCAAGCACTCCCAGCGACGCAATGGCGCCAACTGGCTCGAGACTTGGGCACGCACTGACCATGAACGCCGGCAGTGCTAATGTCAGCAACTGGCCACAAAGTTGTTCATGCCTCGCGACCAGGAGGAGCTATCGCGCATGGAACACAGTAGCGGGGCAAGCGTCTATTAAATGGCGATGACTGTGAGGTACACTGGGACCCACATCTACCCTCTCCGTCCGCGACGACTGTCCAGCAGCCATATCGAACTTGAAGCCCTCTAGCGTCCAATACTGGGGGTGCTCTTGACATCTGAGCTGCATAGCTCAGCTTAGCTCTGCGTTCGCTAGCGACCCTCGTGGCAAAGCTGCAGCTACAGATCTTCAGAGACCGATCGAGTGGGAGCTGCTGGGTGTCTTGAATTTGGGGTTGTGATTGGGTTAAGCTAAGAAGAACATGAAGAAGACGAGGAAGAGCAGCAAGATCGCCGAGACCTTGAGCGCCAGCATTCTATTGTTCGACAGGCTCGAGAAGTACTTGAGCAGCTCGTTCTCTCCGCTGCTCACGTTCACCAGCGACTCCTCCACGTTGTCGTCGATCCTGCACCACAGCAATTCACGAACAACAGACATCGTCAGCATCAACGCCACCTCCATCGTCGCCTCGAGCAGAGTCCAATCCCGGCGCCATACCTTCGGACGAGGTCGCCCTGCTCGTGAATCAACGTCGACAGCCGCCCGAAGAGCTGGCCGATGTCCACGATGTGGCTCTCGATCTGCGTCACCGCCTCCGCTCGCGACTCCGTGTAGCTCTGCTGCTCCGCCACGATCTGTTCCTGCGTCATGGTCGAGATCAGCGGCAGGATCTCCGTGTTGCCGTTGGCCGCCTCGCCATTGTCAAATCCCGGACGCGGCAGTGTGTGCGACAGGTTCACTTCCGACAGACTGCCTTGGCTGCTGTTGCTGCGTGGCGGCTGCGGCGCCTTGAAGGCCAGCGGCTTGCCGAGAGCGCTGGACGCCGTCTTCCCGTAGCGCGCGCGTCGACTCTGCTGCAGCTTCATGTTCTCCTGCCGCACCTCCAGGATGTCCTTGAAGCCGCGCGTCGTGGCCATGAGGTTGGACTTCATGAGCGACACGATGGCGTCCGAGTGCTTCGCGGCTTGTCTGGACGGCGCCGACTGCCGCTTACTATTGATGTATTCCTACCACGTTCCGCACAGCAAGCACAGTTAGCAAGCGAGTACGACGAGCTCCTCCATCGCCAGCCACGCCACGCCTAATACCTGTAAATTGTCTAACTGCATGTTGATATCCGTGATGTCCTTCTTCACCAGCGCCGCCAGTCCGTTGATCGCCTCCGTGGGGTCGTTGAACATGTTATTCTGCCGAACCACTGCACGACAGATCGATCGTTAGAGTCCAGACCGATGCAGCATTCCGCGCCTTCCTATACGTATACACCTCCGCACGACACGTACGTTGTGTGAGCTGCTGCAACCGCTTCGACGCTTGGTAAACCTCCTTGGAGATGTCGGAGGCGGCGGCGTTGAACTGCGCGTTCTCCTGGATCGGAGTATGCGGGTGTTTCTACACATGTTCAAAGGCGGGAAACGGTCAGTTATACTCGACCAGGAAGCGCCCCGGAGCCGGAAACGCAGCAACATGAGCACAAGGGGACGCTACATACACACCTGCTGCGCACCGACGCCCTGCGAGGCCGTGTAGTGCTTGCAGAGCTGCGCGAAGTCGGCCGTGCGGTTCGCCGCCATCTTCGTCGGTTCTCTTCTTTCCCCACTTCACGCCACGCTGAACCAAACTGTCCTTTTACTTCACAGTCGTTGCCGCTCGTTACTTCAGAGAACCAAAACATGACGTCACGAAAAACCGACAACATACCGGTATTTCGACATTCGAAATGACTATTTTCAAGTAGTATTTTTGATATGCTTGAATCGTCTTAAGGGTTCAAATACTACTCCGAAAACATACGAAGTAATATCCCAATCCGCCACATTTGCATTCAAATAGTAACATTCAAGTCTTCAAGCGGAGCTGCATTACTACAGATTGGCGAGTTTGATCCCGAAGGCTTTGAGAAGAGGTCAGTGCCGCAAGAATTCGCTCCATGCTGGAGCAAGTCAATATGTAAAAGCCAGAAGAATACACGACTGCATTCTGTCTGCGCTCGTGCTCCGCACAATTCGTGGGCTGCCATGCCACCCACACCGAAGGTTCCTCTCCCTGTGCTGCCCAGCAGTAATGGTATCTTGGGTGCTCCACGCAAGAGGACCCACGAGCGGCGGGGACAACGCTATGTGCGTCAATGCTACGGTCTGGTTATGGCTGTGCGACCACGAGCGACTTGCGAGACGGGATCGTTCCAGACTTCCACCTGCTGCTCATGGCCACGGCAGCCTCGCTTGGTTCCCGACCAGACGGCAGGGATTGCGCACGGCAGGGCTTCTACTTGGACCCACCCAAGCGGTAAACTCTTGTAAAACACCCAAATTGAAGTGGCCGCCTTTCCTTCAGACGCGTGTTACTAATGGCGAGCCACTTTTACGTGAGCTGCACGCAGCCGACTCGCGTCTCGAACGCCAATGCCAGCGCGAATCCGAGAGCCCGACGCGTTTCCATTCCATCGCCAGTAGAAAGCAGCCGGCCACACACATCGAGCTGCGAGAAGCCAACCCCACAGCTTCATATCCCTCGCCTTTACCAATTCGGCACTGGAGCCACTCGCCTGCACGTTTGTCGCGACTCCTTCGCGTGGGTTTCTACACTTGATATTTCGAGCGTTCGACAGGGTCGAGTCGACTGGGGAGCCTCGCGGCGAATAAAGACGCGACGAGCGAGCATTCGCGTGCAGTTCGTGGGTCCATGGATCGTGGCGGAGCTTGACGAGCTCGCCACCGGTACCCACGCCCTCTATCGTCGCAGCTCCTTTGCACTTCAACGTCCGCGGATCTGTCCATCGTTCCACAGCCACTTGGATTGCCCGACGCACAACGGCGCTCGACGTCGTGGCCTTGTTATTTTCGCCATAGAGCGGCGGTGAAGGTTCCCGGGGGAAAACGGACGGAGCTTCTTCCATCGCTCCCTCTGGCGCGTCGACCGCGCCCCAATTGGCTCCGCGTGATCCTCGGACGTCCCACTCGCGGCTCGTCCCCCGCGCAGGTCGCACGCCGCCTGCTCAATCGGGCGATGCACGGCGGAGAAACTTTCCACGAGTCCAGCTGCGGACACTTTGGCACAGCAGCCACTTTGGGCAGCAACGAGGGCGCGAGCTCGGCCGCTCCGACCCCAGAAGGTCTGAGAGCTAGGAAGGCCAGCCGAGAGCGCTTTGGAAGAGCCGACACCATGAGGTCGCGCGGCGTGCAAGGCCCGGCGACGATGGAGCCGAAAATCACGTTTTGGAGGAGCATAAATGTGATTTCGGCGCGCGACTTCAGCCGAAAATCGTGGCCGTCTTTCGTGGTGGTTAGGCGCATCACAACGCAGCGCCACATGAGTGGCCTCTACATGGTGACAAGAGCCGGGCCAGGCTTGCTTATTGCGAACGGCTCCGAAGAGCTCTTTAGGGCAATTTGCAGAGTCGAACCGAGTGTCGAACCGAGTGTCGAACCGAGCGCGTTTTTCGATTGAGGGTTGTGCAAAAGCGATTGCGTAAATTTTGGCGGCCAAGATAGAGAGCGGGCGGAAGCGCAAGGGGTGGCGATGCAGTGCTGATGTCGGTCGGCAGGCAGGCATCTTCGGTTTATCCGCTGCCATCTTTTTTGCATCTTGCACTCCCCATAGGATTCGACGGCCACTTCGCCCCAAATGATTTGGGTGCCTGCATGTTCAACAATTCTCCATGGCCACGAACCCGCCGCATCCCGGTCTGTGATTCTCATGATTTCACACGCGGTGGCTGGAGCCTTTCACTCGCACGACGGCGAAAGCAACAACCCGCTGTTCCCTTTTCCCGTGGATCCTTTGCGTTCTCGCTCTCTTGCTTTCAGTATGGCGGGTGTATCCGTCCGGTTTTACATGGCAGAAGTTCGGCTCCAGTGACACTGTGTTTAGCGGTCGGGCCAATATAACCCACGCGGATAGGGATCTTCAAGCTCGTCGGCATTTCGGCCAATCACAAGCCGCAATTCTTCCCAAAGTTCAGCTGGAGATGCGGATGTGGCCATGTCGGCGGCCCGGTGCAACTCCGAACGTTTTCGCCCAAGTTCCCTTTTTCACCGCAAAAGGCTGGACCGCAAACTCTCCATGGCCCTGCACTTCAAAAAAAAAAAGAGCAAAACCGAACAAACAAAAAACGGCCGCGCTGTAAAAGAGCGCGCAGCGAGTGACCGCCGCCTCTCCTCAACTGCCATCTGCAAAAATCTGCAAACCCCCAAGCGCTTTCGTCGCATTCCCACTTTTTCCGCGAGCCGAGCGCAAGGAAACAAGTACATCCACCCAACCGACATTTGCATCTTCGGTACCTTTCCAGATCCCGGCATTTACTCCATCAGATTATACAGCAGCTCCAGATCTCGTCAGAAGCATGGCATCCGGGAACACGACGCCTCCATCCACCTCCGCCGCCGTCGCGACGCCGCACTGGGCGCAGCTCTCGCCCGAGGCCAGCGGCCGCTGCGACGCCAAGCGGCTGCGCTCCAGCAGCTCCGACAAGTCCCAGCAGCAGCAGCAGCAGGTCCCAGCGTCTCAAGCCGCGGCGTCGCAATGGCAGGCGGCCAGTCATCTGCCCGTTCGTCGCGTGATGGTGCAGCGCATCCTGCAGCTCACGCAGCAGCGCGAGTGGGGCGGCGATGCGTCTCCGCAGCACGCGGCGCTCTTGGCCAAGCGTATCGAGCTGTCGCTGTACTCCCGAGCGGCGTCTCTCACTGAATACAGCAACATGGCCACACTACGTCGACGCCTGCAGAGTCTCGTGGCCACCAGCGTCCACGAAGCTGCCGCGTCTCGCGTCCTGGAGGTCCAGGCTGCTGAGCACTTGACTGGCAAACGTCGCGTGGTGTCGAGGAGCCTCCTGGGCGCTTGTGAAGCGGCGAAGCGTCGGCGAACGACCTGCAGAGCGTCGAGCTGCAGCATCTTCCCGAGCATCGGAGACGACTGCGTCCGAACGATCATCTCGTTTCTGGATGGCAAGGAAGTGATGCGCCAGCGCCTTCTGAACCGGTTTGCAGCGGAGTTCCTGCCGTCCTGCGTGCTGAGTCTGACCGTCGAAGCGGCTCAATTGGCTCGAGGCTTGGCGTCTCCCAGCTCGTCCATGCGGCAGATGACCAATCTGCAGGGGCTCATCATCCACAAGGCCGGCACGTTGTCTCTGGCTCCGACGGCGGTGGCCACGGGCTCTACGAGCACGCCGCTCTACGCTTGGGGCTGTGCTGAACTGCCAGCCAGTCAAGCCAACGACGGGGAGGACGCCGTGCTCGCGTTGGCTCAAGCGCTGGCTTCCGGATCGTTCCGGAACCTGAAGAAGCTGCAACTCGTATCTGTGTTTGTCAACACGAAGAGCCGCAATGCGCTTCGTGCGCTGTGCCAAGCGCTGATCAACGGCGGCTGTCCGCTGCTGGAAGACCTCCTACTGGCTGGCAACAGTCTCGCGGACTTTGGAGCTCTGGAAGTGGCTCGACTGCTCACTGTCGCGTCCGCTCCACGGCTCGTCCGCTTGGATTTACGTCGCAATTTCATCGGCGAGACTGGACTTCACGCTGTCTTGGCCGCCTTCGCGCAGACTCAGAAGCTGCAGACGCAGCAGACCAGTCGTCAGCTTCAGGTGCTCTGCATGGGCGGCAATCTGGTCACGGACAACTGCGTGACGGCTCTGCAGACGCTGCTGGGCGGCTCCGTGTGTCCGCAACTTCGCTTCCTCGGGCTGGAAGACAACTTCTTGAGCGTGGAAGGCGTGCAGCTCGTGCTCGAAGCTGCGGCTGTCTGCACCGAGTCGTCGCCACGAGTGCGACGCGTGTCCTGTGACCGCGGAGTCGCTGAAGAAGCTGCCGATGCCTAGAGATTTAGAGAGCAGACAAGAGGAACATGAATAGAAACTTAGATTGTACACATGCATCTCCATGTACTTCGCTCAGAATCTGCATCAAGCTGATGGAAGGACGGGCGGTCGCTCTGCATTGGCACGCGCGTTTCTCCACTAGCGAGTCGTGACCTCTCGTCCTTCGAATCTGAGTGTTCGGCTTTAATCCTTCCCTGGAAACGACGGGTCATGCGGCCCAAGGAAGCGCGCCGCGGCCAGTCGGAGCACCGGAAGAAGTCTCGCGTAACGCGTGGCCGTTGCTCGAATCCTTGGAAACCCGTCGCAGGTTCCAGCCGGCGCCTGCTTTCTCTTGACGCGTCTCGATCGCATGCGGTTGCTGCACCGTCGGAAGAGCGCGGCGGCATATCGATCGATCCACCAGCGGCACGGGGAGTGCAAGATGAAAAGCGAATGCTGTAGATGTAGGAGGCTGAAGGAGATCTGTCGATGTCGAGGGGCAGTGCGAGGGCTCTAATATATTAAGACACTTAAAGTTACATGGGGAGTGGGGCGGCACGCGTTGCCACGAAGGACAAGCAGCAGTCGTCGAGTCTTCTCACAAACGCTGGGACGACGGAGGTTCGACTGGCACGAAGATGGAGCTCAATTGGCTACGGGTACATGTCTTCCGGGGGCGTCGTGGACACATACCAGCCCCATTGCGGCGACGCCGTGTCTCCTTCCATCTGCTCCGGCTGCTCCCGTTGTCGGTCCATACTCCTTGTCTCGTCCAGCTCCTCCTCGAGCTCCTCAAACTGCACCAGCAAACGCACAACGCAGCAACAATCGTCAGCAAAGTCGACATACAGCCTTTCAGATTCGAGACACCACAGAATACGTACGCTGAGTTCGCGGGGACTAGAGCTGCGGTCTTGCGTCGGCGTGGACGCGTCGCTCTCCGTGCTGCTGCAGAACTCCTGGCGATCCAGCGTTTTGCTCACATCGGGAGGTACAGGCTTGGCGCCGGACTCCGGGAGCAGCTTCTGCGACTGGAGCTGGCGCTCCTCGGCTGCTGCCCGCAGATACGAGAGCACACTGACGGCTGTAGCGGCCGCGGCGGCGGCCGTAGCCACCACGGGATGCTCACGGACCCAGCGGAGGCCGCCGGCGATCTCCATGGGCGTCGGGAAGAAGGACGGCTCCACCAGTTCCGACATGGTGGCGTCTGGTCTGGACTGGCTAGTGATCGAGTCAGAGCGGATTAAGCTCTTTCAGATTCTGGCGTCGCGCTGCGGCCGATCTGGTGAAAAGGATCGCCGCGATGGGTGGCGTTCTTTGCGGTGGCTGTTGCGCACGTTAGGCTAATTGCGCGTTGCTTCCGTTTCGTTTCGTTGGCGGCGGATTGCGGTTTGCGCGTTAAATGTTTAGGCGACAGCGCTGGCTTCGCAGGTTCTGCGCGTTGCGGCGGCGCTCCGGATGCAAAACACGAGTCAAACGTGAAGCCTGGCGAGGGGGGAAACAGATGCGGCGCAAAAGCGATTGTTTTGAGTTTTGTAGGGGAGGGGAGGGGGGTGGCGGGAGGCGCGTCTGAGGAAAGGCAAGAGGGGAGCGCAGAAAAGGGGCGGCTTGCACCAAGCGCCCAAACATAGACACGCCGCCTTTTGCACCGCCGCAATCCTTTCAGAGCTTATATCCTGACTATCCAGTTTTGCTGTGAAACGGTGTTCGGATTTTGTGGAGCGCTGCGGAACGACATATCCCAGTTAAACATATATTCTGAGAAAACGGCGGTTTATAGGGGTCAGGTTGAGGGCAGAAGGTGGAGGAAGAGGAAGCGCTTGGTGGATATTTATGCCCAGGGATGACGGCTCAGCGCTGCTTCAACGCAGCCAAAGCTGGCCTCGAGGCATCTGCTGCAAGCTCTCATATTCCGCCGGGACAGATAGCTACGGGCTCTCACAGGCGATTGCCAGTCGGCGGACTCGACTTTCCCAGTTTGGCCCCATTTGCTTGAAGTACCCTGCTCAACATCTCCCTTGACTTGGGTACTGTATGGTGTCCAACGAAAGACGTGGTGGGAATTACGGTACCATTTGCATGGATGGGTTTATGCCAAAAATTGCAATTGCGCGACGCGTTTGCCTTGCAAGGGAGTGCTCTTCCAGGCAGCCTTCTCAACGAGAATCTCGGGCCTGTTTCAGATCAGGAAAGCGAGAACACCCATCCATACAGGCACCATCGTGTGTGCACAATCCCCGCGCCGTCTTCCTTCTGGTTCCCATCCTCGTGTTCCCCCAAGCTGAAGGCGCTGTGAGAGTTGAGGTGTGGCTGAAAATTGAGAGTGAAAATTACGACTCATTGGCGACACAACTTCAACCCCAACGTCCTCATGCAGAGTGTCAACTATTGGCATGGCGCTGTGCAAATTGAATTTGCGCTGCCGTTTTTGGACAGCTCATCAATCTCCTGAAACGCCCTTCCCTGTCAAATCCCACCATGCAAAACTGCAATGACCCACCCAATGCGCAAAGCTCAAGGGCGTGGTTCAGACGCGGAGTTCACAAATCAGAATACAGACAGACAAACCTGGCCTAATTGATTTCTGTGTAAGCTAATATCGCCAATCCACCGACTCGGTTGGTAGGCTTTAACTACGTGGCTAATAAATATCTGTCAAACTTCAAACTCATTACGAGATCGGCCTCAAAATGAATCAAGTAAGCGTTAAGTAGCTGCAGGTCTCGCCTCTCAATTGCAGCTTCAGACATCTGCAGTGCTCTGAAATGGGCTTGAGTGCAGCCTCCCAATCAGCGAGGTGGGTCAATATTGAGATTATCTATATTTGCAGAAATATGCTCTGACATTTTCCTGAGTAAACGCTGTCCACCAATGGCATTGAGTTGGTCAGATCTCTGTTCTATTTTGCGAGCATCACATTTTTTATTGGACTGGGTAAACTCCCCAGCGAGCAAACAAGTGGCTCCTGCCTTTCCAGCGGTTGGTGGAAGCCAACAAGCACCTGGGCGTTCGATCTCGCCTGAAGCTCGATGGTCGGCTGACCGTGCATGTGCTCAGCAGCACTTGAACCGACGCGTAACGTTGAAGTTGAGGCGCCTGGTGTCGAAGTCCCAGGCCAAGGCGGGCATATTCCGATGAAACGCAAGCAAGTTTCGTCTCCACTGCCACGGGATGAGGGACTTCACCCAGATGGCTTCACCCCGTTTCGCCACTCAGAAATCGCCGTAACGTTCGCGCGAACTTAAGGCCTTCGTGTCGGCTGGAAATATTCACTGTCGATAGCCCTCCTGTGACAAATTATGCCGCATGGATCACAAATCAGACCGAGTTCCCTCTCGGCATCTCTCTTCAAGGTGCTGCCGTCTGCGGTCCGCCCGCCATGCTGGCCTCAATCGTATCAGACCAGCCTGCTCTCTTGACGACGTGGCTGGGACTCCGTAGCACGCACGAATGTCATTGGGTCGAGCCTTTCTTCCCGGTCTGCCCGCGTCAGGTGAAGTGGAGATGTTGCCAGTTTTGAGATGGGTTCCACTTGCTGTTTCTATGGCGCCAACCCGGAGGCCTCCACACGTGGGCAACGGTACCCCTTGCCGCAGTGATGGAAAACGCAGCAGTTTAAACTTTTGAAAACGCATTTCCGCGCGTTAATGTTGTTACGGCTTTTGCGTTAATCTGCGTTTATCTGCGTTTATTTTTTTACGGCTTTTTACGATTTTTTACGCGATGGCACTGAGGATTCGAATATGGCAATCTGAGAGGAATTAAAGCCACGCGGTGTGGCGCCAAAACTTGCGTTATGGAGGAGAAAACTATACCAACGCTTTTCCATGAATGTCATGGAACTATACATAGGACATTGAGCATTTAGGATGCTTCCAGCGCGAGTTTTGTGTCTGTGAAGTTGCGATAACAAATATAAATATGTAACAGCTGGCAAGCACACCAATTTTGGCAAAATGGTATCAATTAAACATGGCGTCATGCCATGCGCGTTTCTTTGCTGCGACCGCGAAATCGGTAACAAGTTTACGTAAAAACATTAACGCGCGTTAATGTTGTTACGCCTTTTTACGAG
>MBAC02009872.1:0-10514 GCA_001712635.2 Nothophytophthora sp. Chile5
ACTGTGGCGTGTAGCCATTTATATACTGCTGCAGAAAACAATGAAGCATCGAGATAGGCTCAGCTGCTCAGAAGCCGAAGGTGAGGAATGTGGCATCAGAGCTTTCTTTCCTATTGTTAGCATCGTCAATGAGCGTGCTGAAGGAGCGAGTGTTTCATTCTCCGGCGCAGAGCTGGAGGTCAACGAGCCTCTCAGTTTCCAATTCGCCAGCTTTTCCGACCGACTTCAGCTCAAGCGCAGCGACATGAGTGACCCGTTCGATTTCCTCAACCCGATCGCGTCGACCAAAACGCCGGCCGAGAAGATGCTAGGCCAGCCGCACCACTCTCCAGCTGGGGTCCCACCTGCTCCCGTCGCCCCGGCGAACTTCGGCATGGGCATGGGGATGTCCGGCAACCATGGGAACATGGGGATGCCCGGCGCTCAGGGCAGCATGGGGATGGGAATGGGGATGCCTGGCGCTCACGGCAATATGGGCATGGGCTCTCCGTCTGGATACAACGGTGGTGGCATGCACATGAACATGAATATGGGTGGCATGAGTCCCAATGGCGGTGGGATGCCTGGTGCCTTTCCTCCTGCAGGGATGGGATACGGCATGAACCAGCAGCAACAACAGCCACCGGTCATGTACGACAACATCAAGAAGTTGCTCGAGAAGAAGCCTGTGGTGGATTCGGCCTCGATGGATTTCCTGGAGGGTCTCGGCGGTGGAGCCACGACTGCGAGCAGCTTCGCGCCGCCGGAGCCAGTGGCTCGTGCTCCGGAGCCAACGATGCCAGTCACTCATGACCAATTCCCGGGCACCGCTCCGTCCGGTCCTGGTGCGCTCGACTTCAACTTCCTGGGTGGCGGCTCGCCTTCTTCCCAACCAGCGTCGCCTGCTTCAGGTAGCGGCACTCCCAAGTCCAGCGCTCTCTCGAGTCGTCTTGCCCATGGAAAGCGTCCGACCCAAGAAGCGGCGCGTAAAACTCTCGGCTTTAACGCTGGCGCGTTTACCAGTACTGGCAATTCGCCCAAGATTTCTCTCAAGGGTCTAGGCGGAAGTTCCGCTTCGGGCGACAGTGAGCCTTCGGTGGACGATTTCGTGGCTGGAAACGCGTCGTTGCTGCCAGGTGGCGACGACTTCCCATCCGCAAGCAGCAAACCGACCGCCGCGTCGACTGCAAGCGACGCGTTCTGGTAGAAGAGCACGATTCGGCAGACTGCGATCGAAGGATCTGTTCGCGATGCCAAGTAAGCTGCAAGACAGCAGCTGATGCAATGCACAATGATTTTCCTGACGAATAATAATGAATTTGAGACCCTCTCGGCCGTTCGCAAAAGCGAAAAGAGCTCCGGTTTGCGATGCTGTTCCTCACGCGTCTACCCGACGCCTTGCCAAGGCTGCTGAAGCGCTGGATGCAGCCACCTTCGTTGGTCGCTGGAATTCTGGCCTTGGATGTTGTGTCCGTTTCGCTCAGATTCCTCACCCGCCCTATTAATATGTTCATCGTGAGGCCGTTGCCAATGTCGATGGACCTTGGCCACCTTCTTCCAGCTTCCTGTTCGCTCGCGAGGACTTTGCTATATTTACACAAGCAGTTTCTGGCCTCGACGCCACGCCACGCGAAAGCAGCGCCAGCAGGTTCATTTCCCACTTTCTCGCCATCTCTCAAGGTAGCCCAGATCGCAAGCTTTCGTCGTGTTTATCGGGGACCATGAGCGACCCTTTCTCGATGCTGAACCCCGTGCAGAAGCCAACGGCTTCTTCGGCTATCGCTAGTTCCTTCGCCACAGCGCCGAGATCGATGCAGCCCACCAACGGCAGCAGTGGGTATGCCCCCATGTCCAATCCATTCGATACTGTATCGACTGGCAGCCCCATGGCTGGCGGGAATATGATGATGATGCCCCAGCAGCAGCAGATGTATCCAAACGGTGCGGGCTACACGGCGAACTTTATGACGCAGCAGGGCGCTCCAGCGTTCGGCGGTCTGGGCGCTGGCAATCCGCAGTACGCGTCTTACAACCCGTACCAGCAGCAAATGCCAGCCCCGATGATGATGCCGCCGCAGTATCAGCAGAGTCCTAGCAACGCTGGTAGCAGCAGCGTGCTGATGCCTATGCCGACCTTCAGCGGTCAACCCATCGTGTACGACAACATCAAGAACCTCATGAAGCCGTCAGACCCGTTCGCCACGGCTCCCGGCGGCGGTGGGGGACTCCGTGCGCCTGAGCCCACGCTAATTCCCTCCCAGCCTTTGCCGCAACTGCGTGACCCCAAAGCGACGATCGTCGACTTCGATCCGTTCAGTCCGAGGGATTCCACGCCGCGCACACCCTTCGACTTCCCGGACCAACAGGTGACTGCGCCGGCGACATCTTCGGCCCTGAACGACCGCCTGTCCTCTTTCGGGGGTAAGAGACCGACTCAGGAGCAGCAGCGCTCGCAGTTGGGGTTCTCGTCTGAGGGCTTCACCGCTGCGTCGAACAAACCATCGACCCCAAGGATCTCCCTCAAGGACGTGAACACGAGCGCCAGTGCCAACAGCGACGACAACCCGCCGTTCTTCCTGGAGAGCAGTGACGCCTTCATGAGCGGCACCTTCACGAACCTGGATGATGACTTCGACGCGTCGGCCAAAAGCGGTCAAACGGACAGTCGCGAACGCAAATCATCGCAGTCTGCTGCTCACTCTTCCGCTGCTAAAGCAGCGGAGCGTGGAGAGGTGCCTGCGGAATGCGGCAAGGGCGAGTACGATGTGCATTTCGAGAACGGCCGCAAGCTGGGCGTGCTCATGGAGCGCGTGGATATCTGCAGCTCGACGAACCAGCGGATGGAGACTGCCGTGGTCAAATTGGTGGTGGAGAACGGCGCCGCCGACCGCGTCGGGGTGGCCATCGGCAGCAGCGTCGTGGCGATCAACCGACGCAGCGTGGCGAACGAAACTTACGTGGCGGTGCTGGACCTGATCAAGGCGGCCCCACGTCCGCTGTCCATGCGCTTTAAACGCGGTGCAGTGAGCAAGGACACAACCCAGGGGACGGTCCTCACTCGGATCTCCAGTACGGACATCACTCGCTCTTGTACTGTGTGAGTTGTCATCCTTTGACCGTATGCTCTCTTGTGTCTGCTTGTGTGTCTTTGCAGACGGCACCTTTAGCGTTGGCAATTTGACGTCCGGCAACGCGACGTGGGGGACTAAATACTTCGCCTTCGGAGGCGCCAAGATGGACGTTCTGCAGCTCTTCGTGTCTCGGGCCGCCTACCACGAGGTATGTGCTAAGCGCTCTGCACTTTTCATCCAGCTTTCATTCTGATTTGAGTATCGTCTTGCATTTGCCAGTGCGTGATCGCGCTGTACGAGAAGCGCGGCGTGCACACGCAGATCCAGTCCTTCCGTCTGTGCCAGGACCACAAGATCTCGCCTGTCAAGAGCAAAATCTACAAGGGCTACGGTGGGTGACTGCTTGCTTGATTAGGGTCTTACACCGCCTGGGTGGCTGATTGACTGACGATCTGGTGAGTACTCCAGGTAACTTGCACTACTTCTCCCTCACGGTGCCGTCGCTGCGCTTTGTGGCCGCCAAATTCGCGAGCGACGACTACGACACTATCAAGAACATCTGGTCCAACACATACGACGCCATCGAGCGCAAGAAGCGCATGGCCTACTGAGCTCCCCGCTATGTCTACCGTTCTCCAGCCATGCTCAACACCGCGGCAGCTTAACTTCATACACAAACCGACGAATCCACCGAAAAGAGAGTAATTGCCTTCATTTTGCTCCCTTCCAGGCCCAATTCGCTCTGCTTGCTGCTTCTGGTCCTCTCTCCAGTTTGTCAAGCTATATTTCCACCGCACCAAAGCCATGGACAGGAAGACACGAGCCCACTCCCTCCACTCCTCACGTAAAAATAGTTAGGAGGCAGCTCAGGACAGCCGGACGCAGCACTCATGACAGTCCGCCTCCTCTATTCTGGGATTGATCGGTGCAGACTCAAGACCCCACGCAAGCCGACGCTGCTCAGACTTCCCAACTGACGTTGGCCTCAACAGCCCGGCCACCTCGCTGACCTTCGGTATTGGCGCCACCAAGCGGTTCGCTACGATGAGCCGCCTTATGCAGATCGCGCAACGCTCGAACAAGGCTCCCGTGGGCTTCAAGGTGCAACTGGCAGTGCATCGCATGAGCGCAGAGCTGGGACTCAAGCGGGACACCGAGCTGGTCGCCGTCGTCATGGGCCGCAAGAAGAAGATCCCGACCAAGCCGGCGCTGTACCAGGGCGCCGACGGGGGTGACGATGGCACATTGAAGCGGACGAATGGCGCGAGAGCGATCCAATCGGTCCATTCACGGCATGGCGATGCCGGAGAGGTCGTCTGGGGAGACCTCCTGGCCTTTTCCAGCACTCTCTACATGGCCAAGTCGGGACTCTTCCAGGCTAAGCGCTTCCAGATTCACGTGGTCACCGCCGGTGACCATGGCAAGACCGTGGCCGTCTTCGAGTTTGACTTGGCGGAACTCGTGCCCGTGTCCCAAGACTCCGGCAAGGAAAGCGCCCGTCTGACTGCAGTCAAGTGCCCGGAAGATCCGCGCGCCTCCATCTCCATCACAGTCGTGAGCTCGCGCGTCGTGTTGTCTCGTGATCATCATGACAACGCAAGCGGACAGACAAGGTCCGTCGTGGACGATAGTGCCAGCGAGATGGGGTCCGAGATGTCGGCCTTCACCAACCACAGTCGCGCGTCGTCCTTGGCTTCCACCTGCCGACGTACCAGCGAAATGTCGGCTCTAGGACATGCTAACGGCCACGGCGACGGCAAAACAGACGCGCTTCGTACAGCCGGACACCCGACGGCTTCTGCATCCGTGATGGCGGCTGCTGACACTGCTCGCGATGAGATGGTGAAGGCACTGCAAGACCTGGAGGTTCAGCTACGCGAGAGTGAAGCCGCCAATGTGAAGCTCGAGGCTGAAAGCGAGAAGAAGGATCGCGAGATCCAGCGACTGACGAAATTGGCCGCAGGACTGGAAACGACCAACGAGTCCGACGATGGCGTCATGCAAGTGGATTTCCTCGTGTACATGACGCTGAAAGAGCAGTATGACGCGCTGAAACTCGAGCACGAGGCCTGCCAGACCGCTCCTCAGAGCCACGAGACGCATCGCACTCCCGCTGGAATGTACCCGATCGCTGACGTTGAGAACGAGGAGGAAGGCAACGCAGAGGGGAAAAGAGTGCCATTCAAGGACGAATCGGCCGCCTCCGAAGTGTCTTCGGTGAACGACTACGTCGATGCGGAGGAGCCGCATTTGCTGGCCGAGATGAACGCTCTCAAGCACGTGTTGGCGGAGCAGAACACCGAAGCGGAGCGCCAGAAAAGCAGCATCCAGAAACTGACAAGTGCGAACAATGAGCTTGAAGGGCAAGTGCAGGAGCTTCGTGCGGTTATTGCCCAGAAGGACGAGGCGCTGCAACTCTCGTCCGTGGCCTTACAACGCGCCGAATCGGTGCGGAACGAGGTGGGAGACGCGGAAACTGGCGATGCCGACGAAGCGCAGGCCGCGCTGGAGACCGCGCTCAACGACAACAAGCGTCTCGAGCGCCAGCTGCTCAAATTCGACGGCGTTATGACCGCGATGGAGGACGAGAAGAGCCGTCTACTGGCTCAGCTACGAGAAGCTGAGACTGCCAGCGCCCATGCGCAAGAGAAGATTGCGAAAGTGCAGCACGCGCTGGATCAATTGGAGAGCAAGAGCCAGACGCTCAGTGCGAAGCTGCAGGCTGCAGACCAGGCGCGCGAAGACGCGGAGGAGAACGTCGTGACGGCCGAGACCACGATCGGCACACTACAGCAGCAGATGCGCGATGTGTCGGCTCAATTGCTCACGACGCAGCAAGAACTCGACTTCTTGCGTCAGCAGGAGCTCGCCGCAAGTACTGAGGCACTGGAGGAAGCGACGGCAAAGCACCAAACTCTGGAACGGCTATGGGAGGACGTAAAAAACGAGAACGAACGGCTGCAAGCCCGTGTGGACGAACTGGAGTACCGACTGACCCAGTCGGAAGCCAGTGGAGACGAGAAGACGGCGGAGTTGCAGGCACAAGTGGACGAAGTGAAACGAGAGGCAGATGCACTGCGTGAGGAACTCGCGAATCTGCGGGCATCGAAGTCGCAGGCGGAGAGTGAGTCACTAGAGCGGGAGCTTGGGCTGCGCGAAGCGGCCGAGACGCACCACCGACTATCGGCGGACCGCGATGAGCGCCTCGTCGCTGAAGCCATGGGGCGTGAGGAGTTGCTGACGCGTCTGCAGGACAAGACGGACGAGACGGAAACGCTCTCCGCCGAGTGGAGCACCAAGGTGCTCGCGCTTGAGCAGGAGCTGGATTACTTCCAGGGCGAACTCATCGAGAGCAAGATGAAGGTGGCGCAGCTCACGCAGCACAACGACGAGCTCGCGATGCGCGCGCGTCATCTCGAGAAGGATCTAGCGGCTGGAGCCAAGAAGTAAGCAACGGGGGCTTATAGGTACACTCGGTTGCGCGCAGAATACGGCATGCCCAAGTTGAACTGAATCCCGCTCTGAGAAATGCAGCCATGTTCCAACTTGAAGTTTGCCGACGTCACTGGCTGCTTTCGAGCATGCTTTGCAATATCGACCGTGATTTGTAAAATGCAACAAATGTCCCGAACACAAGTCATCGTTATATTCGGGATAACCAACCGTTATTTGCGGGACATGCGGGACTCGCCTCACGTTTCCTTTAGATGGAGGAGTGATGGTCGCTTCTTTAGCGAGGTCAGTGGATGCCGTCGCTAATTAGCATACAAATCAGTCAGTCAGTCCATTCCCTCATATTAGCGGAAGGTAGATAGGAGAAGCAGACGAGAGGCGGGGAGGAAACGGACGATTTCCGCTCGCACTCCATGGATCTGTTTGCGCGGGCGCGGGGCGCCTTGGACCACCGATCGGCGACGGCGACGGCGACGACGACGACAGACCACCCTGGCCATGGTGAGGACGCCAGCGACGCCCACTTTCGGCCGCAAGATCGGGAATCGGATAACAGCGGGGCGGCGGCGCAGGTGCGCGCGCTGCTGAAGGAGATGCTGGCCAGCCCTTTGTGGGGAGATAAGGATCGCGAAGAAGAAGAGCAGCGCATGCTGCAGGATCTGCAGGCCTGTGTGCTAGACGCGGAGAGCCGCGCGGCGCTGGAGAAGTTGCCCAAACGCATGTGCGCCTATGAGTTCAAGCCGGGGGATATCGCCTGGAACTGCAAAGTGTGCCAGGTGCGGGATGCAAAAAGGGGCTATTCATCGGCGACAGACGGGTGGGTCTGACTAACGAACATGCGGCGTTTGCTGTCATGCAATTGGGAACGTGTTCGCAGGTGGATGAGACATGCGTCATGTGCAACGACTGCTTCATTTCCAGTGACCACGAGGACCACGAGGTGTTCTTCTACTACACGCACAGCGGCGGCTGCTGCGACTGCGGCGACACGGAAGCCTGGGCTTCTGAGGGCTTTTGCACGCGACACAAGGTGAGCTATTACAGCATAAAATGTTCCAAAACGGAATGAGTTCCTGTGCAGGGAGCTGATGCGTTCTTGCCTGCTATTTCGTGGACAGGGAGCGCAAGACGTGGACCCATTGACGTTTCTGCCGCCGGATCTGCTGGTGAATTCGCGCGAATGTATTGGGGAAGTGATGAAATTGGTGCTCGGCACCATCAAAGAAGCTCGCTTTGGCTCAATGATCAGCGATGACGACTTGGAGGTGGTGCGTGACAAGATGGGCAGCGAGCCGTCGGAGAAGCGCTATTCGGTCATTGTGCACTACAATGAACTGCAGACGCAGCACGAATTCGCCGCAGTGCTCAACAAAGCCCACCCTGCGATTGCGGTGCGTGTATCTGCTTGCATGACTAGCGGTATGGATACAGCGACACGTTGCTAATTGAGGAGTGTTGGCATGTTGTTCGCAGTACCAAATGCTGAAAATTGTAGGCGAGACGACGGCGCAGAAACAGAGCATCGTGCGGGTGAAAGCGTCTCGGGAGGACGTCCTGGAGCTGGCCGGGTCGCTGCACAAGCACGGCATCGTGACGTCGATTGTATCGAGTGATTATAAAGCCAAGATCCCGCTGATCAACTCGTTGTTGCAATGGCTCGTGTCCCTGGCGAATCTCTCGGATGGACTCTGCCGTCTGATTTGTGAAAAGGTACGAACGAACATACGTCGTTCGGTTGCATCTGTGAGAAAATGCTAATGCTCTGTGATCTCGGGATACGTAGATGTGTGCCGTGCGGACTTTGGAGCACGATGACAACAGCATGGACGTGGATGAAGCAGACGACTATCCAATGCTCCGAGCCGTCATCATGGCCGATTCCTTCCTCCCAAAGAGTGAGAGTGATGCTCTTCACAGCCTACTGATGGCGCTGCTCGCCGATCCGCTCTTCAAACAGGCATTCGCGATCTCGTTCACCTCGTCCTATCGTCAGTTATATCAGGAATTCGCCGCGGGTGTCGGCAGCTCGACAGCGACGATCTTGGCGTTCAGTGTCCAGTTCTTCAATCGAGCGACTTTCGTAAAGCAACTGGTTGCCGAGTACGATCTCCTGGAAGTTTTGGTGAGTTCGGTGCTCGAGACGCTGCGCAAAAAGCCAAAGACGGATTTCGTCGATATCACGTTCGAGGACACGTGGGAAAGCATGGCGTATGTGCTTCACCCGAGCCACAGTCGAGAATTGAGCGCGTGGGATGTGTTTGCAATGGGAATCCAACGCTCACAAGGGTCGACATTACGCGACGTCAATATTGGTGCACTGATCCAAGAAGCTCAAAGCGCAGGCTATCGCATCAGGCAGCAAAAGGAGTCGTCTCCGTTTTTGAGTTTGCCACCCGAAACCGAACTCACGGGTCGATTCGAACTGGATGTGACCTCTCCGATCTTCGTACACCGCCGCTATATGTCCGGCCTGCTCGATCTGCGCTACGTGTTGCAGATCGAAGGCATTTCCGAGAGCTTCGTATTGGAGAAAAGCGGTTCTCGTCTGGCTCGCTTCCTGCTCTATCTTGCGTATATTCAAGGCGCGTGCTCGGAAGTCCGGCGATTCGGCGACCATGTCGAGATGGAATCCCGTGGATGGGTTGTGACTGTGGAGTTTGTGTCGACGACTTCGGATGTGTCGTCGTGGATTGTGTCGAATGCCTTCAAAACCGCGGACGGGTCCGAGGCCGAACGCACTCCGCAGGCGACGCGGCATTTGATTGCGCAACTTGCGAAGCCGATTCTGGAGGCCTTCTACTTCTGGCTGGCGTCGTCAGGCAAATACTTCCCTCCTCCTGACTACCAGGTCGGGGACACGCTTCGAGCGGATCAAATTGAGACCGCGGTGTCCTGCCACTTCCCGCTACAGCGCACGCTAGCGCAGCTGATTCGTGCGCTGAGCGACTCAGCGAACGGCTTGGAGATCTTCCTTTCAATGATCCACACGAGTGTGCTGGAGGATGACGAGTCTGTGTGGATTCACGATGCTGACAGTGCCATCGGCTTTTGGCACCGCGTGCATTTGATTGAACCAGTGCTACAAGCAATCGTGTGGGATGCCCAGGTGCACTCCGGTCTGTGGGTGCGCAACGGGATGTCGGTAATCAACCACAGCATGAATTACGGCGAGCCGCCGTTTTGCGCGCGCTTCCGTGACCTGGATATGCTGTTGTTGCAGTTCAGCTTCCAGCTGTTGGGCGTTGATTGGATCATGTCCTCGATCATGGAGCGCTTTGACGTCGAGGAGTGGTATGAAGCAGCGCAGAGCTCGGATGCTAAAGAGGCGGAGCTGATGGTGACGGAGTGCTTGACGCTGCTCTCGCAGCTCGCATCCGAATTGCCGCCGAAAGTGGTGGAGGACGACGCAATGCGCAATTTGATCCCATATTTGCGGCGCGAGATTGTCCAGCGATTGTGTGTAGGTCCTTGCGCGCACAGTGACCTCTCGAAGATCGCGAACGAGTTTTTCTTAAGCCGAGAGAACCTGTTCCCGATCAACTTCTCGGGAGGCCCCGTGCTGGATCAGATCTTGAAAGAGGTTTGCGTCGAGGCTGGCTTCTCGGCGTCGTCATCTTCTGGCTCTGGAGACGCTGGCTCCGGGAAATTCCAGTATCGCTTGAAGCCCGAGCTGTACGCGGAATACAACCCGACGTTCGTGCATCTCACGCGCAAGCAACACGAATCGGCTCACGAAAATTGGTTCCAGCATCGTCTGCGCTCTTCGAAGAAGAGGGAACAAGAGCAAGCAGACGGCAGCCCGAATAACACCCACTCATCCTGGCTGGATTTCCCCATGGTGAACATGTTCTTGCCATGTCCTCTGGGTCTTCGACTGTCTCGCATCTCCATCTTGCACACTGATGCGCGCCGATTGGTGTACGAATCCTTGTGGCGTGCGACGACGGATGCGCATAGCAGTCTCAGCGTTCTATCGCGGGCGGTGCACCTGTTCACGCTTCAACTCTACGT
>MBAC02009873.1:0-17819 GCA_001712635.2 Nothophytophthora sp. Chile5
TTCCGGTTGTGCTGTGGTGCGTTGTTTTCCGTTTTCATCTCGGACTCTCTTGCGGCCTCGAGGATTCTCCGGCTCGTCCAAGCTGTGCAAGAACTTCACAACCTCCAGATGGCCGTTGATCGCCGCCACATTCAATGCGGAGCCGCCTGAGCCGCCGGCACTGGGTACTGATCGATCGAAGAAAATTGGCACCTCGGAAAAGAGTTTGGCTCCCGGTTCAGCCGCGAACTGGGCGTGAATCCACTGCACCACGGGTAAATACCCAGCTTCTGCCGCTTGATACATCGTGCTTGCGGTGCACCTGCCGTAGCCGTGCGAGTGCAGGAGCTGCGCCAACTCAAGATGGCCCTCTACAGCCGCATTGTGCACACTTACACGTATATTTCCCGAAAGTGTGCGACCCATCGAATGCTCCAATAGCCAACGCACCACGGGAAGATGACCCTGGTCACACGCGACCTCCATGGCTTCGTCCCAGAAATCCGACCACCTGCTACTTGGCTCGATATACTGCTCATGTCTCTTCACTAGGAGTCGCATCAATTCCAAATGGCCACCGTTTGCCCAGACCACAAATGCCATTCCCTCAATCATAGCCGCATTGGGCTCCAGATATCCACGCGCGAGCAGCCATCGTCCGACATCTGCTCGACCGGTCGCCAAAGCGTCATCCGCCGAAAACGGACAACCGTGGGCCATCAACCACTCCGCAAGAGGCAACTTCCCCACGTCGAAAGCACTCGTCATTAGGAGACACAAGTCACGACTGTCGTTCGCCCGGTCCGTGTGCTCGTACAACCATCGCACGACCTCGTCATGGCCGCTGTCCGTGGCTCCCGCCGCGTCTTGTCGCCCCCATCGGACCACGATGCCTTCGTTCGGGTACTGTCGCCTGGGACCCAATAACTCCTCTCCCTCTTCCATTACCTCATACTCTGCAAAGGTGCCGTGGTCAAACAGATACTGGAGAATGTGCACATGACCCGCATTGGCAGCCGCTTCCACCACTTCGACCTCTGCCTCGACGCCGGAGAAGTGCGCGAAGAGCCACTCCACCACGTGCAGGAGACCGAGCCGTGCCGCTTCCTCGAGAGCCTTGGAGAACGAGTATCGGTAGTAGTATCGATCCGACCGGAGGAAATTGGTGAGCGACCAGCCAGGCGTCCTGTCGGCGCTGGAGACGCAGTTGTTCGCCCAAAGGAGATCCAGCAGTCTGAGCGAGTCGAAGGATACGGCCCGAGCCAGCGTCAGGTTGGGGAACGACCCCGTTAGGAACGAAGAGATGGTGGCCGTCAAGTGCTGGAGAGCACCGGCGCCCTCTTGGTGGCGCAGAACGAACGCCACTGATGCGAGCGGCAACGCCTTGGAGTCCATGGCGGTGGAGAAAGGAAGAAGGGAAGAAGACAACAAAGTCTGGGGAACGCAAACATATTCGATATCACAGGTTTGTCTAACATAAAATCTCAAAAGAGTGAAAGGTTTTGCGTCTGAATTGTGTTTTGGTCCTGAATTCTGTATCTGGTTCAAAGGAGCAATATCAGGTTTTACAAGTGATTGACGTTATTGATGGCACAAAAGCAAAGGCATCAACCAATTGACCACACTCGAGAGCCACTGAAGAAGCTCAACCTCGTGCCGGACACTCGACCGACGGCATGCCCGTAGAATCCAGTGACTCCAATCGAGTGCTGGGTTGAGGAGCATTTGGCTGCGATTGCAGCACGGCACCTGAGTACCATCGCGTTCTACAGGACCTGTCATACGCTATACTATATATTTTCTATTCCTACCAATCAAATCACTCCTATCCAATCTTGAAAGTACTACCGGTATCCGCTCGTCGAAATGCCAAACGTTGCGGATATGTCGCCGCTGCTGCTAACGAGTGCGGTGCTCGTGCTGCGCGCCCAGCCGGCCGTGGCTTCCCACACGTGGCGGACATCGTCTCCTCCTTCCTGGGGCCCTCGCCCAACCTGACGCTGGCTCGGGCCGTATCCTTCGACTCGCTCAGACTGCTGGATCTCCTTTGGGCGAACAGCTGCGTCTCCAGCGCCGACAGGACGCCTGGCTGGTCGCTCACCAATTTCCTCCGGTCGGATCGCTACTACTACCGATACGCGTTCTCCAAGGCTCTCGAGGAAGCGGCACGGCTCGGTCTCCTGCACGTGGTGGAGTGGCTCTTCGCGCACTTCTCCGGCGTCGAGGCGGAGGTCGAAGTGGTGGAAGCGGCTGCCAATGCGGGCCATCTGCACATTCTCCAGTATCTATTTAGTCACAGCACCTTTGCAGAGTATGAAGAAATGGAAGACGAAGCGGAGTTCCAGAGTCCCAGACGACAGTACCCGAACGACGGCATCGTGGTCCGATGGGGGAAATATGACGCTGTGAAAGCCACGAACAGCGGCCATGACGAGGTCGTTAGATGGCTGTACGAACACACGGCGCGCGCAAACGACAGCCGTGTCTTGTCTGTCCTCATGCAAAATGCTTTTGACGTCGGGGATTTGCAGCTTGCGGAGTGGCTGATGGCTCACGGTTGCCCGTTTTCGGCGCCTGACGCTTTGGGAACCGGTCGAGCTGACGTCGGGCTGTGGCTGCTCAGACGGGGAGATCTGAAGGCCAATACGCCTATGATGGAGGGAGAGGCCTTTGTGATCTGGGCTGGCCGTGGGCACCTCGAAATGATGCAGCTCCTAGTGAAGAGTCACGCCTCGCTCATCGCCCCAAACACAGCGTGGTCGGGTTTCTGGCAGGACGCCATGGGAGCCGCTTGTGACCAGGGTCATCTATCCGTGGTGCGTTGGCTACTCGAACACTTAATGGGATCGACGATTACGGGAATAACCTCGGAAGGAGTTCACAATGCGGCTGTAGAGGGCCATCTTGAGTTGGCGCAGCTCCTGCACTCGCACAGCTACGGTGGGTGCACAGCAGACACGATGTATCAAGCAGCGGAAGCTGGACACTTACCTGTCGTGCAGTGGATTCACGCTCAGTTTGGGGTTGAACCGGGAGCCAAACTCTTTTCCGAGGTGCCAACTTTCTTCGATCGATCAGTACCCAGTGCCGGCGGCTCCGCTATGAATGCGGCGGCGATCAACGGCCATCTGGAGGTTGTGAAGTTCTTGCACAGCTTGGACGAGCCGGAGAATCCTCGAGGCCGCAAGAGAGTCCGAGATGAAAACGGAAAACAACGCACCACAGCACAACCGGAACGTGATGGCCGGAAACCGTGGGCGACGAATGCGGCGATGGACGAAGCTGCTGCAGGCGGTCACTTGGAAGTAGTTCAGTGGCTGCACGCCAACCGGACGGAGGGCTGCACGACCGTAGCTATGGATGGAGCTGCCTTCAATGGCCACCTTCGTGTGGTGCAATGGCTGCACGCCAACCGCTCCGAGGGCTGTACGACGCTGGCCATGAACGGAGCTGCAGCTTGTGGGCACCTCGAAGTGGTCCAGTGGCTTCATGCGAACCGCTCAGAGGGCTGCACGACCAAAGCGATGGACAAAGCCGCCTCCCACAGCCACCTGGATGTTGTCCAGTGGTTGCACGTGAACCGTTCGGAGGGATGTACTGTCAAAGCGATGACCAAAGCTGCGGCTCACGGCCACCTGAAAGTTGCTCAATGGCTGCATGCGAACCGTTCGGAAGGCTGCACCGATGAAGCTCTATTCGGCGCAGTTGAAGACGACCACCTGCGAGTGACGCAATGGCTGTTGATGACGCCCAACCTCCATGGGGGTTTCGACGACTATGTGGACGATGATATGGGTGTCATGGATACAACGAGAAGACCTCCTTCGAGGCGCTACTGTTCATGCACTGGCACGACTCGGCGAGCTTCTGGTGCGAAGATCTGGAGGAAGCAATTGCGGAACGCATCTGGTCTACCTATTTGACAGACTGGCTGGTCGAGCGACACAAAGAGCATGCAGAATATTAGTGACAATGATGGCAATCCGGTCGTTGAAAACACTCTGGCGAAGTGAGCTTCGCCACCTTTTGACCATCCTGGAAGTGGCTATCAATCCTGATTGCTTTGGTGTGACCACGCAAACCCAACGCAACACGAGCTGCCGCGAGGCAAATACAGCGCGACTGATTTGAGAGCAATGGGTATAGAAAGCATCTCCGCGCTACCGAAGCTGAATGTAATTCGAAGGACAGATAAGGCGGAGATGAAACAAAGGGACACAACACTTTCTTGTGGTATCACTGAACTACAGGAGATCTGGACGGTTCGCGCGAAGCTGTAGCTGGTGTTCGTGCACGCACGCATTCGGGTGGTGTGGGATGGTGTGGAACTCTTCATCAGGGAAATATCCACTGGGATGGTTTGGTTGGAATGTCAAATTTCATCACGTTTTACTGCTTCGTCGTTGACATCAGCTCTTTAAATTCGTCTTCTCGCCAACCGCTCCGTGCATCTGTTGTCAACGACGGGTCCTCTTGCGCTCCACAACCCATTCCCGAATTGGGCCACGGCAAAAGGCATTGACTTTCTCACACTCCACAACTTCGGGGATCTGAGCGTGCACAAACAGCATGGTCTCAAAATTGGACCAAATTGCCGAAATCATACAGGATCGATACAGATCTTCTGCTCGCACGCGTGGTAGCAGCCACTGCGCAACCCCCCGGTGGTCTCTGAAGACGATGTGCTCATTGGCTCCGAAAGGCGAGCGCTTCCTCCCGAGCCACATTAGATGGTCCCAATGGCTCGTGGTTGCTTCACTGAATACCTCCCTCCTCGTGCACCCCTTTGGTTGATTCGTATACAGCCATTGGACGACTTCCAAGTGGCCGTTGGCAGCAGCATCGTGCATGGCGTCCGTCGTGCACCCTTCCGAGCGATTGGCATGAAGCCACTGCACCATGTCCAAGTGGCCATTGCTGGCCGCACTGTCCATTGTCCTGTGTGTTGCCCAGGGTCTTTGCCTGTATGGTTCCGTTTCTTCTTCTGTTCCAGGTCTCTTGGCGAGTGACGATCTCGCAGACGGCGTCGATACGCTCAAGGAGTGAAGAAACCTCACCACCTCCAAGTGCCCATTCCGCGCCGCTTTGTCGATAGCTCCACGATGTGCTTTGTTGTTGCCCCTACGAATTCTCGACGGCTTCCGGAACAGCTCAACGCCCGGAGCATTCCCAAACTCGCTGTGCAGCCACTGCACCATACGTAAGTCGCCGTTTTCTGCAGCCACGGACATACTTCGTTCCGAAAAGCCGGAGAGTTCTTCTGAATGCAGATACTGGGCCAGCTCCAAGTGGCCGTGACTAACAGCCAGATGCACAGCGTCAGCAGCAAATTGCACAAACCCTTCCCTTTCCTGCCCGAGCTCAGAGGGTATCTTGAATGGTCCTCGCCCCATCGGGTTCTGCATCAGCCACCGCACCACAGACAAATGGCCATGCTCGCAAGCATTCCGCACGGCCCTTTTCCAGGTGTTGTGCCATCGTGGGATGCTCGTGTCAACTGGAATCAGCCTCTGCATGAAGTCCAAGTGACCACCGCGAGCCAAATGCTCCACCGCAGTAGCAGCTGTGTCGTCGCCTTGGAGACGGTTGCGAGCCATCAACCACTCCAAAACGTCCGGTCTTCCAGTTGATACGCCATCGCGCGGCTCGTCGGGACAGCCGTGCGCCAACAACCACTCCGCCAGTGACAGGTCGCCATGGTTTAAGGCGCCAGCTACAATAGATCGCAGATGCCGACTTCTGTTCGCCTCCGCCGTGTGCTCGAATAGCCAGCGAACGATCTCTTCGTGGCCGTCTCCATGTCACGATTCCCCCAGCGGACCAGAAGCAAGCCTGGAATCGGGGCCACGCCTGGATCCTCAAGGTCGTAGTACAATGCCCGACAGAAAGCCGCAGTACCCTGCGCCAACAAGAACTGCAGAATCTCCAGCTGCCCCTCGCCGGCGGCGATGCGCACGGTGTCCAAGTTGGCCACGCAGCCTGAGAAGTGGGCGAAGAGCCACTGAACCACTCGCAAATCGTCCTCCTTCGCGGCCGCGTTCATCGACTGGGAAAACGCCCATTGGTAGTAATGAGGATCCGAGCGGAGGAAGTTGGTGAGTGACCATCCTGGCGTTCTGTCGGCGCTGGAAATGGAGCTACTGGCCCAAATGCAGTCCAGAAGAGGGAGAGAACCGAAGCAGCAGGCTCGCGCGAGCGGCAGGTTGGGGAACGACCCCGTCAGGAACGAAGAGATGGTGGCCATCACCTCTTGGAGGCGCAGAACGAACGCCACCGACGCGAGCGGCAGCACCGTGGGTCCATGTCAGCGGTGGGGAGGAAAAGGCGAGAGAATTGGATCAAAATGCAATATTTGGTAGAAAGCTGCAAATTCAAGAAATGCAAGTAATTGATGAAGACCAGTTATCTGTGGCGCAATTGTTGTACCAGTAAAGATGACTCAAGATGTTGACGAGTCAACACGACCTGTAATAATCGATATACGTTCTGTTCCCACCAATCAACGTTTTTCCTGAATATTTTAGCCAACCACACACGTATTAAATCCTCCGATATATGATACCAACCCATTCGCCTTTCTGCTTTTCTTGCCACACACTTGTCCTCATGGGCCATGGAGACGGGGCGTCTCACGATCGTGGCGCTGGTGCTGCGTGCTCAACCAGCCGTGGCTTCGCTCACACACGTAGCGGACGTCCTCTCCGCCTTCCTCGGGCCCTCGCCCCACTTGACGTTGGCTCGGGCCGTATCCTTCGACTCGCTGAAGCTGCTGGATCTCGTCTGGGCGAGCAGTTGCGTCTCCATCGACGATAGTAATAGTTGGTACGCCTGGTCTCTCCTCAACTTCCTCCGGTCGGATCGCTACTACTACCGATACTCGTTCTCCAAGGCTCTCGAGGAAGCGGCACGGCTCGGTCTTCTGCACGTGGTGGAGTGGCTCTTCGCGCACTTCTCCGGCGTCGAGGCGGAGATCGAAGTGGTGGAAGCGGCTGCCAATGCGGGCCATCTGCACATCCTCCAGTATCTGTTTGACCACGGCACCTTTGCAGAGTATCAAGTCGTCGAATACGAAGCGGAGTTCCTAGGTCCCAGGCGACAGTACCCGGACGAAGGCATCGTGATCCGATGGGGGAGAGATGACGCGGTGATAGCCACGAACAGCTGTCATGGCGAGGTCGTGCGGTGGCTGTACGAGCACACGGCGCGCGCAAACGGTAGCCGCGACATGCCTCTCCTGATGATGAGTACATTCAACGTTGGGGATTTGCCTCTTGCGGAGTGGCTGATGGCTCACGGCTGTCCGTTTTCGGCGCATGACGCACTAATGACCCGTCGCGCGGATGTCGGGCAGTGGTTGCTCAGGCGGGGAGATCTGGAGCCCGGTACGACTATGATCGAGAGAAAGGCCTTTGTGATCTGGGCTAGCCGTGGGCACCTTGAGCTCATGCAACTCCTCGTGAAAAGTCATGCTCCGTTCATCCACCCAACCAGTATCTGGTCCGCTTTGTGGCAGGAAGCTATGGAGGTCGCCTGTCAACAGTGCCACCTTCCCGTGGTGCGCTGGCTACTCGAGCATTCAATGGGATGTACGCTTTTGGAAAACGCCCATGGAAGCATCCACAGTGCAGCTGTAAATGGCCATCTAGAGCTGGTGCAATTGCTACACTCGCACGGCTACAGTGGATGCACGGCACGAACCATGTACTATGCGGCTGGAGCCGGCAAATTACCTATGGTACAGTGGATCCACGCTCACTTCGCAGAGGAATCGCGGATCGGACTCTTCCCAAAGGTGGAAGGTTCGTCCACTCGAATAGTGGCGGCAGATGAAGTGAGCTCCGCGATGGATAGGGCGGCAATCAATGGCCGCCTGGAGGTTCTGCAGTTCCTTCACGGCTTGGACGCACCCGCACCAGTGCAACCTCGAGGTCACAACAGAGGCAAAGGCAGCTCGGAGCCAAAACAAAATGGACGGAGGCCGTGGGCGACGCATGCGGCGATGGATGGGGCTGCAGCTAACGGCCACTTGGAAGTGGTTCAGTGGTTGCACGCTAACCGGACAGAAGGCTGCACGACTGCAGCTATGGACGGAGCTGCCGTTAGTGGCCACCTTCATGTTGTGCAGTGGTTGCATGCCAACCGCTCCGAGGGTTGTACGACGTTGGCCATGGATGGTGCAGCAACTAATGGACACCTCGAAGTGGTTCAGTGGCTGCACGCGAACATGTCCACCGGATGCACGTCAGGTGCCATGAGTGTCGCGGCCTCGGACGGCCATTTGGAAGTTGTCAAGTGGCTGCACGCGAACCGCTCGGAGGGCTGCTC
This sequence comes from Nothophytophthora sp. Chile5, assembly GCA_001712635.2. Taxonomy (NCBI): domain Eukaryota; phylum Oomycota; class Peronosporomycetes; order Peronosporales; family Peronosporaceae; genus Nothophytophthora; species Nothophytophthora sp. Chile5. The sequence goes on from MBAC02009873.1 coordinate 8,305, forward strand.
GATCAAGGCGATGGATGATGCTGCCACCCACGGTCACTTGAAGGTCGTCCAATGGCTGTACGCGAACCGTTTCGAGGGTTGCACCGATGATGCTCTAGTCGGTGCGATTGAATGTGATCATCTGCGAGTTGCACATTGGCTGTTGATGACGCCAATCATCGACGAAGTGCCAAGCGATATGTGCATGGCCTACAGCAACAAGAACTCCTTCGAGACGCTGCTGTTCATGCACTGGTTCGACACGCCGACGTTTTGCTCCGACGATCTGACTACCGTTGTCGAGCAGTTCAACGGGGCGTCCGACTTCATCCTGGATTGGCTGGTCCAGCGGTACAGGGAGGAGGAAGAATTCTGGTAACATCTATCCCGACTATCCGCCTGAACTCCCACGCCTTCTTGCTATCTGTTGGGTCGCCTCACTCGACTGTCAAGGACGGACTTCCCATGCCTGTGCTGCATTTTAATGAACGGCATTAGTCTAAGGTAGTTGGCCGCTCTCATTTGTTTTGTTTTTTTGTGAACGAATCAGTTATTAAAGTTGTTTTGTGTCGCTGGTACGATACAACTGGGATGTTTTACTCAAATATTCTCGGATCTGCACCGCCCGCCACGGTTCCATGTCCGCGTACTTAGAATGCAGGCAGTGAATGTGTCTTTGCGCCACTGAGACCAGCACTACACGTTGTGGCTTGAGTAGTGGACGACCAACCAGGCTCTGATGTGGTCGGGCACGCTATCCAACATGCTACCAACAACTCTCGAGCTGAAGGATGCTGGGCATTGCGTGTGCAGAAACAGCAGCATCTCAAAGGAAGTCGACCCAGCTTCCCGCACGGCGCTAGCAGAAGGGACTTGGCTGGAGATGTGGTGGTTGAGCAGCCACTGCGCGACTCGTAGGTGGCCGCTAGCAACAGCAGAGTCCAACGCTTTGTCCGTGCAGCCTTCCGAGCGATTATTGTACAGCCACTGCACTACGTTCAAATGACCGTTGGCGGCCGCCGAGTCCATGGCAGTCGTCGTACAGCCCTCCGACGTATTGCCATGCAGCCACTGGACGACGTGAAGGTGACCATTAGCGGCCGCAGCGTCCATCGCTGCTGTTGTACAGCCCTCGGATCGGTTGGCATGCAGCCACTTGACCACATCCAAGTGACCGTTGCCGGCGGCTCCATCCATCGCTCTGTGGGTTGCTGTCGGTCGTCGGCCTTCCATGCGTTCGTCCTCTCCTCTCGCTCGTTTCCGTGCATTCGCTCCCATCAGCACATCCAGGCGGTGAAGAAACTGCAATACCTCCAGGTGGCCATTGATGGCTGCAGCCTCCATTGCCGTCACCGAGCAATGCACCAGGTCGAGTTGAGAGATCGAGTGCATTGGCAGGGTCTGTGCATGGAAGAAAGCCACATCTACGAAATGGTTCAACAGCCATCGTACGACACGTAGATGGCCGTTAGTCGCAGCGGAGAACATAGTTATCGCCGAGCAGCCGTGGAAGCCGTGCTTGTGTAGATACTGCGCCACTTCCAGGTGACCATTCACTGCTGCCTTATGCATCGCGAACGAGGATTTCAGCTGATCAAGCAGTGCACGCCCTACGGAATGCTGGATCAACCACTGAACCTCTGGAAGGTGGCCATGCTGACTTGCTGCCTCCAAGGCACCAAGCCAAGAGCTCCGCCACAGCCAACTCCGATGAGGGTCCGGCATATGGAGCTGCACCAGGCGCTGCATCAGCTCCAGATTCCCGTCACGAGCTAAATTCTTCATGGCACACGCGGCAACCCTCTCTTCTTCCAGTCGCCCTCGAGCCAGTAGCCATTGCACCACGTCGGCTCGACCGGTTAGAACGGCGTCCAGCGGTACTTCAGGGAATCCGTACGCCAATAACCACTGCACGAGCTGCAGATCGCCACGCTCTAGAGCGCACTTCACAATTCTGCTTAGGCATCGAGTGTCGTCGGCGAATGCGGTGCGTTCATGAACCCACCGCACGATCTGGCTGTAGCCCTGCTTGGCAGCCTTCTCCATGTCGTAGTGCCCCCAACAGACCGCGAGATCAGTAGTCAGAGCGACTCCAGGGGGATTTTGACGCTGTCGATTGCCCTCAGCTTGTCGAGAGGTTGCTGCAGTGCTGTGGTCGTAGAGGAACTGCAAGATTTGTAGGTGGCCTGCCTCGGCAGCCGCCTCCACGACCTCCACGTCCACTTCACCACATTGGAAGTGTGCCAATAGCCACTTGATGACATGCAAGTGGCCGTGACGTGCAGCCTCCTCGAGCGCCTTGGAGAACGCCCAATGCTTGTAATGCGTGTCAGACCGCAGGAAATGGGCGAGATTCCATTGAGATGATGGGGTGGTGCAGCTGGTCGTCCAGATTTGGTCCAACAGAGCGAGCGAGCCGAACGAGCAGGCGCGAGCCAACGTCAAGTTCGGCGACGGACCGAGGAAGGCGGAGATCATCCCGACGACGTGGGGGAGTGAGCCCACATTGCGCTGGTGGCCAAGCACGAGCGCTACGCTCCGGAAATGCAGCGGCGGCGAAGAGCTCATCGAAGAGATTGATTGACCTTTGTTTGACAAGCGAATCTCGGCATGATGGAACCGGATTGGCGGAAATCAGAACAGTTGGACTTTCTGCGCCATTTCCACTCATCTGCAGTTCACCCAAGCTTCGCCGACTCCACGATCTTGGTCGGCAGCTTCTTCTTGCTTCATGACCATGCGTGCGCAGGCAATTGCTCTCAGACCGGCAGATCGCTGCACGCCTCCGTGCCGCCGAACATTCCGCCAAAGCTCTGGGTGGTCATATCACCTCCAGCAGACCATTTGTCATCTTTGCTCAAGTCCGAACGTCCTGATTCGCGAGATTAATCGAGCCATTTTGGAAATGGTAAACGAAAGTTCCACGAGTTCCTGTAAACAGTCATGTAAACCGAATCAGACATTGCTCTTATAACGTGCGATCGACTTCTCGAGCAGACTGATCTCATGCGAATCCCCGCCTATCTCGATCAAAGCGTCACTTTACCTCGGACGCACGATCACGACGCCGTCCTCGCCACAAACACCGCCATGTCGGTGGCTCGCATCCGGAGATCAGTCCCAACAGCAACGCGCATTGCCGGATCTTGTTCCGTCTCGTCGACTGCTCATCGCCGCGTTCTCATCGCTCGAATGGCTTCCTCGACGTCTTCTGCACAGCTCAAGTGGGTGGGCGCGCGGCCCGACGACCTGCACCACCACCTGCGGGACGGCGACGCCGCGCTGGCGCGCACCGTGGCGCACGTGTCGTCGCAGTTCGCGCGCTGCATCGTGATGCCCAACCTGGTGCCGCCCGTGACGACCACGGAGCAGGCGCTGGCCTACCGCGAACGCATCATGAATCACGTTCCGGAGGAGCAACGCGATGCCAACGGCCCGCGCGGCTTCGAACCGCTCATGACGCTGTACATGACCGACCACACGACGCCAGAGGAGATTCGCCTCGCCGCCGCCTCGGGGAAAGTCTTCGCCGTCAAGCTCTACCCTGGTATGTATAGACCGAGAAAGGAGGAGAGCTATCGCCGCCTCGACACTCATTGATTGTGTTGTGGTTCTTCGTAGCGGGCGCGACGACCAACTCGGACTCTGGAATGACCAAAATCGAGAACATCTACCCGGCGCTTGAGGCCATGAGCGACGTGGGCATGCCGCTGCTGGTGCACGGCGAGGTCACGGACCCATCGGTGGACATTTTCGACCGTGAGGCCACTTTCATCGAGCAGGTGCTCAAGCCGCTGGTGGCCAAGTTCCCGCAGCTCAAGGTCGTCATGGAGCACATCACGACCAAGGAGGCCGCCGAGTTCGTTACCAACGCACCTGCGAACGTCGCTGCCACCATCACGCCCCAGCACTTGTTGTACAACCGCAACGTCATCTTCCAAGGTGGCCTGCGTCCGCACAAGTACTGCCTCCCGGTGCTCAAGCGTGAGATCCACCGCCAGGCGCTGCTGCAAGCCATCGGCAGCGGCAACAAGAAGTTCTTCCTCGGCACAGACAGCGCGCCTCACGTGGCCACCAAAAAGGAGTCTGGATGCGGCTGTGCGGGTATCTACTCGGCCCACGCTGCGCTGGAGTTGTACGCTGAGGCTTTCGAGTCAATCGGCAAGCTGGATTTGCTTCGTGCGTTCGCGTGCGAGAACGGCGCCGACTTCTACGGCCTCAAGCGCAATCAGGTGGGCGAGACGGTCTTGAAGCAGCAGGAGTGGAAGGTGCCCGAGAGCTACCCATTCGATAACGGTGTCGTCGTCCCCTTGAAGGCTGGCGAGATCATGCGCTGGAAGCTGCAGGAGTAGAGCGCCGCAGGAATCCTTCGAAGATCTTCTTCGCTTGGTTGTTCAGGAGGCCGCTTGTTTAGTCGCTGTCTCTTCCCGTGGGGGCGACGAGAAGTCCAAACTTGCACGCTTTTCTCTTGTCTTCATTTCAAACACCGACTTCAAAATCCGATACGATGGCTGCTGCTTCGTCGTGCTAGGGCCCATTGACGGGGAGTTGGACGCGGATGTGTTGCTCCCAGCGGCAGAACTGGTGACGTCGCCTTTTTTCTTCTTGCCAGTGGTCATCACAGTTCCGCGCACGATCAGCGCAGTCAGGAAGCTCAAGAAGTCGGAGAAGTCGCGGAACACTTGACTAACTCGGTAGCAAGATTTGCCCACGTTATTGTCAGCCTCCAAGGGATCCTGGATAACAAGTTGTCCGTCCCGGGAAAGTGGCGGCGCTAGCAACGAGGGGGAGTCAGAGCGCGAGCGACCAACCGTGGGAGAAGAGTGAGAAGGCGACGGGGACAACGAATGCGGAGGCGACGGCGTGTACATCACCCTCGCTGCTGCTGATGTCGGCGTCGGCATACTCGGCGCCTCCGTTTCAATCGAGTCGTCCGATGATAGAACGGAAATCCGATCCATGTTCTGCCGGAAGTCGTTTCCATAAAACTGAAGGAAGTCCATGAGCAACTTCCCCAGCAAGTACGGTTTGGCCTCTTGTTCATGACCTTCGTCCGCACCAGCGATAAATGAAGGAAGCACCGCGCGCCTCGTCTTTTTTCGGAGCGTTTTCTCCGCCGCATCATTCTTCTTGGGTTGCTGCATGGCTGAACTTCGTTTGATGATTTCTTGGGCGACGAATTCCCCTTTCCGGCGCTGGGCTTCGTAACGCGGGTTATCGGACGCTTTGGGAGAGGGAGTCTCCGGCTTCATCTCGTCATCGTCGTCTCCGTAAGCTTGATTGTGCGAGTGACCATCCCCCTCTACCGTCGAAATGAGCACTCCTTGCTCTTGTAATACAAACACGACCATTAGTAGCAAGCCGTATGAGGACAATCCACCAACGTACGGGTCGTTTAGCCCACGTTCCACCAGAAAATGCTTGAGCACAAGCGTCAGCTCGCGCAACCCGTAGAAAGCGTCTGCCAGACCCCGAACCAGCGAAACGCTGGCAACACCGTTGTGTCGGATACCATTGGGCTCATCAAATGTGATATCAAACGGAATCCGTAGCTCAGCGCTATTCTCGCCTGTGACGTCGCCTTGGGCGCTGTCGACGGCCATCACTATCACCACTTTTAAGAGCGGGATGGAGGCGCGTGTAATCGCGCTTACTTCCACGAACTCAGAGGATCCGCGAAAGTGGTCTGCTAGAGCCGTCACACACTGCTGGCTGGTGAAATTGAATTCCTCCGTCACCCCAAAGACCACCAAATCCACGTCGCTTGACCATCCGTGCAGCTGGGTTGCAAAGGATCCGTACCCTTCCACTTGCGCACAATTGTTCCAGACATGTTGAATTTCTTGTGTCACCTTCTCGATCGCCTGATGAATACAGGGGCTTCTCGCCTGTGCTTCTTGTCGCCGGTGTTGGTAGAAATCAACAATTTCGTCATGCAGCACGACCTGCATCATGGCCGTTTGTTCTTCGTAGAGACGCTGCAGGTTGCCAAACGAAAGCGCACCACCGTTAATGCCGCCAACTGCGCGTTCCTCATCGATACGACGCTCACGTTCCTCTTCGGTAGCTTGGATCACGTTCCGCCGTGAGTCCAACCGCTCCTCCCACTCCTTCTCCCGCGAAATCCCATTCACAGGACAATTTGCAAGGTGCTCTGCCAGGTTTTCCCGCGAGCAAATCTCCTTGCACCCCAGCACTGCGTTCGGGCACACCACATCGTACGAATAAAAGTCCGTAGTGGAGTCTTCAACGACTTGGTCCAGCGTATCAGGCACCTGGCGATACACGCAGCGCTTGAGATGAGACTCCAGGTCCTTGAGCATGCAGCTGAATGTGCAGCCGAACCAGCTGTTGGGACACACGACCTCGTAGTCCTCGGCAAAGCGCGAGATCGTGGACTGAAACCACTGCGTATTCTTCATGTTGTCCAGAAACATCTCGCGCATCATCGCCTCCTGCTCCTTCTCGATCGTGGCGATGGCCCATTGCCGGCGCCGCAGAATCTCTTCCTCCTCCTCGGACTGCAGCTGCTTCAACACGTTCAAGCGCCGCGAGCGCTCCTTCTCTGCCGCCTCGATAACCCATTGCGTCCAGTATGCGCGCTCATCTGACTGCTGTTGATCCTCCTCCAACAAAGACCGCTCCGCTAAATCTGCCTGGGGCGACAACCCGCTCGCGGCAGAAAATTGAGGTGCAAACATACTGGAGACGGAAGACACTCCAGAGTTCCTGCCTGGTATATCAGACAGCGCACCGAAATCTTGCACCAAAGAGGAAGAAGCTGCAACGCCCAGCGGATTGAACATAAGCGAAGTGTCATGCGGCGCCGGTCTCAGCGGTGGCGTCACTAGTCCCTCAGCAAGGCCGTCACTCTCAGCCAAAGGTGTGTATGGCTTCGCGGATGCGCACAACCCGACCGGATTGCAGGTATTGCCACTCATATCTTCAACTGCCGCCGATATGGGCGCCAGTATTGGGCCACCGAGTGCATCTTCAGCGTCCGCATCTGAGATAGGTACACCGTTGGCAGGAGCGGCTCGCACGGCCGGTTTCTTCTTGGGGCGACGCTTCCGGGGGCCTGAATGCTGTTTCCTTGGTGTCGGGTCGTCGCCAGGGTGCACTGGTGCGTCCTGCGTCGGCGACGGCGCGCCGTTACTCATGGTCCAAATGCCGCGGTGTCGCCTTGTCTTCCAGTTTTCAGCAGACGAGTGCGGGTTCGAAGTGATGGTCTCTTCCTCGCGGCGGAATGATGGTCCCAAGTTCAACCGCCTACATTATTTTTGAGGATCCGATTTCTGACGCCAAGGTAGGACCCAAAAGCCGAATATGACGTACACAACGCTACATTTAGAGTCATCGACGAACTTAAGGAATCCGGCTTCCGGTAGTAAGTTCGTATCCAAGCAAACGCAAACTTGGAGGTCGAGCGAGGTCACGCACGATGCGGGTTGATATCGACGGGCTGGAGGTGCTCTTCCCCTATGAGCGCATGTATTCGGAGCAGCTGCAGTACATGCGGGAGCTGAAGCGCGCGCTGGACGCCCAGGGACATTGCATGCTGGAGATGCCAACGGGCACAGGCAAGACGGTATCCTTGCTGTCGCTGGTGCTGGCCTACAAACACGCGCACCCGACTGCCGGCAAGCTCATCTACTGCACGCGCACGGTTCCCGAGATGGCCAAATGTGTGGAAGAGATCAAGAAGCTGATCAAATACCGCGAGCAGCACTTGGGTGACCGCGCGCAGATCACGGCCGTGTGCCTCAGCTCCCGTCGGAACATGTGCGTGCATCCGCGCGTGATGGCGCACGCCGATGGTGAGGCTGTGGATGGGCAGTGCCGCAAGATGACGGCGTCATGGGTACGCGCACGTGCAGCGCGTGCTCGAAGCGGCGCTGAAGGAGAGGATCATCCTATGCCACAAGCGGGCGAACCAGAAGAGCAGCAGTCAGCCCCGGCCAATGTGGAGGTGTGTTCGTTCTACGAGAACTACGAGGCGCGTAAGAGCGATGACACGGTATTGGCGCCCGGTGTGTACTCTGTGGAGGACTTGAAGGTGTTGGGCGCCAAGAAGGGCTGGTGTCCGTACTTCTTGACGCGATACGTGGTGACGTTCGCCGATGTGATCGTGTACAATTACCAGTACATGCTGGATCCCAAGGTGAGCGCGTTGGTGTCGCGCGCTTTCGAGAAGGAGAGCATCGTCGTGTTCGACGAGGCTCACAACATCGATAATGTGTGCATTGAAGCGCTTAGCGTGGATCTAGACCGTCGCTCGCTGGACCGCGCGTCGCGCAATCTCACGACGCTGTCCACACAGGTGAACCGTCTCAAGCAGGCAGACAAGTCGCGGTTGGACGCCGAGTATCGTCGACTTGTGGAAGGTCTGCGCTCCAGTGACGCCGTAGTGGCGCCAACGTACACGAACCCAGCCACCAATGGTGCCATCGACACAAGCAACGACATCCTGATCGCGAATCCTGTTCTGCCCGACGATGTGTTGGACGAGGCTATCCCAGGCAACATCCGGCGCGCTGAGCACTTCGTGGCCTTCATGCGACGCCTCATCGAGTATCTGCGCCAGCGTATCCGCGTGCGCCAGGTGGAATCCGAGACGCCGCAAGCCTTCTTGCACCACCTGCACCAGGCTATCAACATGGAGATCAAGCCCATGAAGTTTTGCTACACGCGGCTCAATTCGTTGCTGCGTACGCTGGAGGTGACGAACCTTGAGGAGTACAACTCCCTCACGGATGTGGCTGACTTTGCAACGCTGGTGGCTACGTACGCTGACGGCTTCATGCTGATCATCGAGCCGTTCGATGGCGCCTCGGGTGTGCACGACCCCGTGCTGCAGCTGTCGTGTCTGGATGCATCACTGGCCATTCGACCGGTATTTGAGCGCTTCTCCAGCGTCATTATTACCTCCGGAACACTGTCGCCGATTGACCTGTACCCACGGCTGCTGAACTTCAACCCGGTGATCCGTGAATCTCTTCCCATGTCCGTGTATCGCTCGAGTATTTGCCCACTCGTGATCACTCGCGGTAGCGACCAGATGCCCGTGAGTACGAAGTTCGACCTGCGCGACGACCTGTCGGTGGTGCGTAACTACGGCACACTCCTCCTCGAGATGGCGTCCTGCACACCTGATGGCATGGTGTGCTTCTTCCCGTCCTACTTGTACATGGAGAAGATCATCGGTCAATGGGACTCTCTGGGCGTGCTCAAGCGTGTGCTGACCAGCAAGCTGCTCTTCATCGAGACGAAGGATATCGTGGAGACCACACTAGCGCTGGACAACTACAAGAAGGCGTGCGATTGCGGCCGTGGCGCCATCTTCTTCTCCGTCGCGCGCGGTAAAGTGGCTGAAGGCATCGATTTTGACCGCCACTACGGACGTGCTGTTATCCTGTTTGGCATCCCTTTCCAGTACACGCTGTCCAACACGTTGCGCGCGCGACTCGAGTACCTGCGCTACACGCACCAGATCCGTGAGGGCGACTTCCTCACGTTCGATGCTTTGCGCCAGGCTG